>PVLC010001126.1:92618-156769 GCA_004027655.1 Graphiurus murinus | reverse complement strand
GTACTGGGGATTGAACTCAGGGGCATTCTACCTCCGAGCTATACCCCCAGCCCTATTTTTTTTATTCTTTATTTTGAAACCGAGTCTCACTAAGTTGCGGAGTGCCTCACTAGATAGCTGAGGCTGGCCTCGAACCCGGATCCTCCAGTCTCAGCCTCCCGAATGCTGGGATTACAAGCGTGCGCCACCACGCCCGGCTTAAAATCTTCAGTTTCTATGTGCATGGCCCCTATTGCACTGAGAGTTCCAGGGTAGCTGTCTGTCTTAATCCTTCTGGTGTCCAGGGCGACTAATTTCATTCCCATGTTCTAAATACTAGAGAAATGATAAATGAAGATGATGAAACAAATGGAGGAATAAAGGAGTTAAATTCCAGTTGAGATTAAATCCAGTTAGAAAGATAACTAGCAGTAAGTGGAGTCAGTAACAATAATCCAGTTGAAATTTGGGTAATGAGAAAGGAAATCATTTCATTTCTGTAATGAAACAGAAAGACTGATAAATAGATGAGATAAAGTAGAATCTGGAGCTCAAGAATTCTCTTAGGTGATAAGTCCTGTTCCAGATCTGCTGCTTTTCTCTGTGCTTGCTGTCTTCAGTTTTGACAAGCTCTCCTCAAGTACTGGCAAAGCCCCACACTTCTGTCCTACTGGCTAGAACCCAACAGGAAGCAAGGGCTTGTTTTTCCAACCATTTTCTGATGAAAAGGACTTCAGAGAATTTTTCTCACTTGGACAGGGTTAGGTCACTTGCCCACCTCACAGCCTACCAAGATGGCTAGGGGGTTGGACCCAAACAAGGGGGACTGGGGTTGTCAGCTGAGCCCTGGAGCTTTGGAATGGAATCACCCTACCTGAACCACTCAGATTGGGAAGGAAGAAGGAGGGATGACAAGGAAAAGAAAACCAGGGTTCTGTTATCAAAAGGAGGGGCTCAAACAAGGCAGGATGATAAGTGCACTAAAGATAGGACAGGGTGAATGGCAATGCTTTGGGCTAAAGGAGTGAATGGGTCCAGAGATTTGATGCCACATTCAGGAGACTCCATTCTTCTCCCCTCAGAGATAGAGCCATTCATTATACTAGAAGCAGTAAGTGCAACAAAACAGGTTTAGCCCTTGAGAAGGCTGGCTTCCCGCACAAGCCTGGGAGAGCAGCACTGTGCAGCCTTCTATTCCTGAGGCTCTCTCAGTGCTCAGGAGGTGGCAGCAACTCAAGATTTAAAAGATATGAGACAGTGCATGAAAACTGCAAGGCATAATAAATATGGTAGCTTAAAAACGAACTATAAACCAATGCTTTTGGTTTAATCATGACTATTTCTTTCAGATTGCTGATTGCATAACTTTAAAATTTTATGTGGCCATATAAACCTGTCATACAGTTTATACAATGAGTATTTGGCTGGAGAAGATGCTTATTAAAACAAGAAAGGGTTGCATTATTTTAGTGCAACACCAATGCCTTTTACATTTTCTTTTTAAAAAAGATATGGGGCCATTAGGGGGTTAAACAATGAGAATTGGTGTATTATAGAAGAAAAAGCTCTTTAGTCATTAATTTTGTAAGCAATTGTCATTTTTACACAAGGCATAAAGTTATAGATCATCCTACAAATATTAGACCACTCCTTGAAATGTTTCATTCTTTTGTTAACTGCAGTACTTTTTTTGTTGTTGCTGATGTTTTACTCATTGTGAGTGTTTGCTTATGACAATACTTTGGGTTGGATCTGGAAATCATTACAACAAATATTTTCTACCTTCTTAAGTTATAAAGAGAATAAAGGTGTAGGCAGCCTCCCGTTAATGCTGAAGGTAAATATTTCAGTTATTAAAACATGATAAAGTGCTCAGTCTAGGTCACCAGAAACCCATAATCTTAGCTCAGCAAATAAGAGCCAACTAAAATGCCATTTCCTCTTCTAGAAAGCTCCCAGGGAAGACTATTTGTTTCTACTGACTTGATTTTGGAAGAGAAATACACTTGTTTGGAAAGGCAAATAAAAACTTTATTAAATTAAGTATATCATATCCATGCAATAAATGAAAATTTTTATTGTTTATGAAATAAAATACTGAAGACCTTTGAGCAGTGTGCTTTGAGCAGTTGGGTATTTTTTGCTTTATTTTGTTTTGTTTTGTTTTTGTGATTGAACTCTGGGGCATTCTATCTCCAAGCTATATTCCCAGCCCTATTTTATTTTATTTTTGAAACAGGGTTTCACTAAGTTGCTGAAAGCCTTGCTAAATTGCTAAGGCTGGTCTTGAACCTACGATCCTCCTGTCACAGGCTCCCAAGTACTAGTATTATAGGCATGTTCCATCATACCAGGCCAGTTTGCTGTTTTTAAGGAAAGGTGAAGTTGAACCATAAGATAACAAACATTAAACATAAATAGTGCTCCTGAAGTTATGACTCATTTATCTGAGAAAAACATTCTTTTTGTTGGGTACTAATTAAAGCCACATTTCCTGGAGTTCAAATTCTAAATGTTATTATGAGATCTGGACAAATTATCTAAATTTCTGCCCCTTTCATTTCCTTACAAGTTGTAATGTAAATGGAAAATGGTAACTACTTCACGAACAATTGAGAAGATTAAGTATAGATCATATAGACTTATACATGACTTAGAAAATTGCCTATTATATCAAAGTATTATCTTTTAGTAACATTTTACACTTGCTCAACATACAATAAACACATAAAATGTGTTAGTTATGAGGAATGTTGAAGACAAAAGCAAACATCTGCTAACATTTGTTTTTTGAGCTAAAGTTTAAAAGCTTACTGAACAAGCTCTATTTTTGTACCTTTTATAATTTTTCTACAATATGTAAGTATACATCTGTAATTGGCAAAGTGAAACTATACCTTTAGCTTTTAAATAATAGCTTTAATATTCTGAACCATGGATTGTGTCAAGAAAATAGAATATTTCCCACTAAGAATCCACCGGGAATGGGGATAACAATAGTAGTATTGACATGAGTTCTCAACTATTTTTTTTTTTTTTTGAGGTACTGGGGATTGAACTCAGGGGCATTCTACCTTCGAGCTATACCCCCAACCCTATTTTTTTTTATTCTTTATTTTGAAACGGTCTCACTAAGTTGCAGAGTGCCTCACTAGGTAGCTGAGGCTGGCTGCAAACCCAGATCCTCCTGTCTCAGTCTCCCAAATGCTGGGATTACAAGCATGCACCACTACGCCTGGCTCCAGTTCTCAACTATTGATAAGTTGGTCATATATCTTTAGATTATCTTTCATTTCCTATGCCTTTTTAAAACATATAATCTCCTATAAATTCCTGTTCTTTTGTATGGGACTATACTGATGGTCATTGGGAAGAGATGTAAAGATAGAAATCGAGTTCCTTATACATTTTTCCTAATACTTGAGATGGGGCATCTTTTATTCACATTTTGCTGCTGAAATTACTGAAGTTTTAGTAATGTGTGTACACATACTCGAGGGAGTGTAGCATTTGCTCTCCTCTGGCTGACCTATAGCACACCTTCCCAAAAGCGTCCCCACACCTCTTAGACATTTGCACACAGAACCACACCTAAGCCATCTGAAACCAACCTGCAATCTGACAAAGGACATTAACACTGAAGGCAAAAGGGGAGCTACTGTATGACAAAGACATGGTTAACTCCTTAAAATAGTGTATTAGAGCAGTAAAAGTAAATATGACCACGATTGTTCTTCTAGTGGGAAAACCAAGTCTCTGGAGGCAAGAAAGTCCATATGCGGTGGAAATTAATTGGGATTTGTTTCCATGAAGCAAAGCAGTGGAACAAGGTTTGTACTGACACCTTTATATCTGTATTTCACAGGACACAAATGTTGACTGCTTAGATGAGCAAAGGGCTCTGTTCACCCTAGGCACCAGCTCTGTGAACAGGCGCCTGGATAAAGGAAGGAACTGTGCACCCCATCAAGTCCAACCCAACATGCCCCCAACCCCAGCAGCGCCAGGACGACCACCAGGTCCTATTCTGTGCATTCATCAACTCGTTAACACAACAAAACGTGGCACTCCTGGATTTACTCCCCCTTTGGAAGTTCCAGAATTTCACAGAGAAAGGAAACTACGTCAAACTACCACACTTTCTCCTAACAGCCAACTGAACTTTTGACACTGTTCTTTCCCTAGCCCGTGTAAAGATTGTCACAAAATGTGATTTATATGTGCTCGTTAAACACCCAGCTCAAGGCAAGCATTGTTATTGTAATCTGAGATAGACATATTTCAACAGAGTGCATTCGTGCGGACGTAAACAAAATCTTCAGCCAGAAGATACTCATGAGTGTATAACATACAAAAGCTGCGTTTTCACCCCCACCTTAATTCCTCCAAACTAGACGACTAAAGATCCTCAAACTGTCCACTGTCCGATGATGACTCGCCTCCCATGGAGGAGTCACTGGACGCCCACGGTCCCCTCCTGGGCGGTTACTCCAGCGCAGTCGGCCACTCACTACCCCTTTGGGGGTTCTGGGCACAGAGTCCACCCCCTAGAGTCCCAGGAGCCAGGCAGGAGGGGGAGGCGGGCGGCATCCGTGTCCTCCACCCCAGTCCACCCAGAGGCGGGCGCGCCTTCCTTCCGGACCCGGGGAAACACCAGCAGCGCCCGGAATTTCCCTGGCCCCGGCTTCAACCTTCCCCGCCAGCCATGCATAAAAGGGGCTCGCGGATCTTGGGGAGTCACAGAGCCCAGGTCGCAGCCCTCGCCACCAGCACCCGTTCCAGACTCCACCGCCACCCTCGCAGAGCACCATGGCCCCTCAACTCCTCCGCGCCGCGCTGCTGCTGCTGCTCCTCGTGGCCGCCCGCTGGCCAGCCGCAGGTACCACCTGAGCCCTGGGGTCCTCGGAGGAACGCGGATCCGGGAGGGGGCGCCCATGCCGACAGCCCCGCTAACCCAGTCTCTCCCCACGCCCACCCTCCAGGGGCGCCCGTGGTCTCTGAACTGCGCTGCCAGTGCTTGCAGACCGTGCAAGGAATTCACCTCAGGAACATCCAGAGCGTGAAGGTGACGCCTCCGGGCCCCCACTGCGCCCAGACCGAAGTCATGTAAGTCCCACCTGGCGCCGCTGCAGTGGCCATCGCGGCTGCTGCTGTCACCGCTGGGGTCGCCCCGACCCTCCCGCTGCCCCTACCTGCTGCCCAGCCTGACCTCCTGCTCACGTGACTCCTCCCTTGTCTCTGCAGAGCCACCCTGAAGAATGGTCAGGAAGCTTGTCTCAACCCTGAAGCGCCGGTGGTTAAGAGAATCGTCAACAAGTTGCTAAACAGGTGAGTTATGGTTTCTATGTGACTGGACATATAGGTCAGACACACTGGCATCTGCCCTCTGACAATTCTATCAGGGAAAACTCGAGGTTAGCTGAAGGATTAGAAATCAAGGTTATTTTAATAATTGACTTTATGATTAAGAAGATTAATCTGCTGTGGTGCCAGAAAGATATTTCCAATGCCCTCCATCCCCATGCCCTATTCAAATGAGTGCAGGTAAACGTGCTCCTAAAAGTAGGATTGGCCAGCGATGCTAAAAAAGCCATCTACCTGTTGAGAAATAGTACTTACCTAGGTCCCTCATAGGTTTAAAACCTGAAAAGTGAGACCCCCTGGTTTTGAGCCACATGGTTTTCTCATCTTGGTGGTGAAGAGCAGGGACATTGCAGTGAGACCCACCTGAGTTCAAAGCTAGGCTCCACCTTTTATTATACCAAGTCTCAATAAAACAGGAAAATAAGAATAACTACTCATGGTGTTTGCTGTGAAACTTAAGTAAGGGGATGAGCACACATTTTTACTCCAGTGTAATATTATTTTGGCAATTGCAAGCTACTAATGCAGTTGGGACCACGGGTCCCCTATTCTTAATTAAACAGCTTTCCAGGGGCTTTTGTGTTTCCCACAGGGCAGCCTTGCTGCTGGTGGTACTCACCTGGTGGTGCAAGGCTAGGGAATGGCTGCATTCAGAATATCCTAGAATATCAGGAAATAAGGCGGGAGAAGAGGGTTGTGCAGTCTGCTTTTTTAGTACCTACTAACAGCAACCCTTTCCTACCACAGTGGCAGCACCAAGTGACCTGGAGGAGGAAGACACTTGTCACCTAGGGTTTCTGAAGGAAATTCTAAGAGGAAGCAAAATAAAAAGAGAGAAATGCCACCGGGGGACATGTGAACTGCACCTGATGTGTTTGACTATTATCAGAATTCTATTTATTTATATATTTATTTATTTATTCTTCAATGCTTGTATATTTAAAGATAGGAATGTGTTTATTAATTCACTGTACTGTTATTTTAAAAGGCCATTATATGTTGAATTAGAGTCGTTTCAGTCCTGTTATTAGTTTGAAGAGGATGGATTTTAAATTTTATTCATTCTGTAAACATTGGCGGAGGGTGGGGTAGGGGCGGGAGACTCTGGGACTGTGGGTATTACACCACGCCAGTCATTGTGATGGAGGCTGGAGGTAAATAATAGGAGATCCAAACAAAGACAGTCAGATCACTGTTAAGCCGTAAGATTTTTGTAACTTTAGAAGAATGTTAGTTGTTGTTTATTGTGACACTTTCACAGTATGTGGTCAACATACCTAATGTTGCAGCTTTAAGAACTACCATGTTCTAATTATCCCTTCGACATTTTATGTCTTCTTTGTAAGGCACAATGCCTTGTTCAGCATTAATTATGCAATGTATCTCTATGTCTTGGAATATAGACATTTATTTATTGATGTATTTTATAAAATAACATGAAAATAAAGCTTTTTACAAAAACACCATGCTTAGGTTTGTTTTGTGTATTCAACCTTTTGTTCTTGCAGAGTTGTTAGGAATGCATAAGTGAGTATACATTATGCCAGTGGCTGTCACTAGCTGGCATTTCCCTTGTTTCTCTCAAGGCTTATTTGAAGCTGGGCATGGTGTCTCATCTGTAATCCCAAGCCAACCTTAGCAACTTAGCAAGATATATGGCCAGGCATGGTGGTGCACACTTGTAATCCCAGTACTTGGGAGGCTGAGACAGGAGGATCACGGGTTCGAGTACAGCCTCAGCAACTTAGTGAGGCTCTTAGCAGCTTAGTGAGACCCTGTTTCCAAATAAAAATTAAAATAGATCTAGGGATGTAGCCCAGGGGTAGAAGGCCCCTGGGTTCCATCACCAGTACCACATAAATAAATAAATAAATAAATAAATAAATAAATAAATATAAATAAATAAATAAATAAATAAAAAGCTGAGGGATAACTCTGAGGTAGAATGTGCTTGGGTTCAATCCCCATCATGAAAATAAATAAATAAATAAAGCTTATTTGATGCATTTTCAAAGTTTGTGCAAGCACCACCTTAAGAATCTCTGCTTTACATAAAATATTAATTTTGTTTCATTATAATCAGTTCACTCTTCAATTCTAGAACTTTAAAAATTTGAAATTTTAATAAATATATATGTGTATATATATATATATTTGCGGTACTGGGGATTGAACCCAGGGACATTCTACCTTCGAGCTATACCCCTAGTCCTATTTTTCATTCTTTATTTTGAAACCGGGTCTCACTAAGTTGTAGAGTACCTCACTAGGTAGCTGAGGCTGGCCGCCAACCCGGATCCTTGGTCTCAGCCTCCCAAATGCTGGGATTATAAGCGTGCACCACCACGCCCAGCTTAATAAATATTTTAAAAGAACTCATTTAAATTATTTCACTAATTTTTTTCAAACAATTACACACTCTTCTTAATGAAGTTGAGAGCTAAATTGCAGTAAAATAGATTGTTGCTCAGAACTCAAACAATTTGTGCAACAGAAAAAAGGCAGACAAATGTGAGTGGTTGAGTACTTCATCTGTGTAAAGGACTAATTAAGAGGCATTTTATTGTCTAACCTTCAGTGAGAAAAAAACAATCCCTAAATTTAATGCTGTTCTAATGCTTCCCAGGTGTGGTTAAGGTTTACCTACTTTACAAGCCTGTAAATTTGAATTTACAATGCATATGTGCGTGGGGGGGATAAACCACTATCTCTCAGGTTATTTATGTCAAAAGAGATGAAGGCACAGAACTTAAAGGGGAGGTAGGGGGCTATCTGGCTCTTGCAGAGATTTTATTTACATTTCAAAAGATTGAAGACTGAACTAGGGCAAATTGTTTTCCTTAGACACTTTAGGGAGGCCAGTGGGACACACTTTCCTGCTTCTCCCTTTAAAGGCAGAGAAGATCATGGATTTTTTTTTTTTTTTTTTTTTTGAATACTAGGAATCGAATTCAGGGACATTCTACCTCTGAGCTACAACCCCAGCCCTATTGTCCTATTTTATTTTTTACTTTGAAACAGGATTGCTGTCTCGAAAGTTGCGGAGGCTGGCTACAAATTTATGATCCCCCTGTCTCAGCCACCCAAGTACAGGGATCACAAGTGTGCACCTCCACACCCGGCTCCTTGTTGTGGTTATATTCTTATTGGTATATTGTAGTCTCACATCATAATGTAGTTCAGAGTGGTGGTGACATACGTGTGCACAGCACTTGGTGAGTTCCCCTACCCTTGGACTCCTTCTCTTCTCCCCTTCCCCATACATAATATTAAGATTGGCATTGGTATTCTCACATACGTACATAATGCCCTTTTATCAATTTATTAATACACAAATTTATTAATAATGAATTTATTAATTCTCTACCACCCTCCCCTGGACCATATCCCGCCTTCCACTGAGGTTTCTCCTCAATTATCTAAAATCTAAAGTCCCTCTTGTTTCTTTTTTTTCTTCTTTTTTTGCAGTACTGGGGACTGAACTCAGGGGCATTCCACCTCCGAGCTACACCCCCAGCCCTATTTTTTGTTCTTTATTTTGAAGCAAGATCTCACTAAGTTGCGGAGTGCCTCACTAAGTGAGGCTGGCTGTGAACCGGATCCTCTGATCTCAGCCTCCCAAATGCTGGGATTACAAGCGTGCGCCACCACGCCTGGCTCCCTCTTGTTTCTTGATTACTTCCTAGCTTCCACATATGAGAAAAAACATAGAATCTTTCACTTTCTGTGACTGGCTAATCTCATTTAACATAATGTTTCTAGGTCCATACATTTTCCTGCAAATGATATAATTTTGTTCTTATTTTGCTGAGTAGAATTCCATTTTGTATATATCCCATATTTTTGTAATCCATTCATCTGTTGGTGGACACTGAGATTGGTTCCATAGTTTGGCTATTGTGAATTGTGCTGCTATAAACATGGATATGCATGTATCACTCTAATACTCTGATTTCAGTCCTTTTGGAAATATACCCAGGAGTGGTATAGCTGGATCATATGGTGGATCCATTCCCAGTTTTCTGAGGACTCTTCACACTGATCCCTATAGCAGTTGCACTAATTTACATTCCCACCAACAGTGCAAAAGAGTTCCTATTTCCCCAAATCCATGGCAGTATTAATTGTTGTTTGACTTCTTGATGATTGCCATTCTGTTTGGGGTTAGATGGAATCTCAGTGTAGTTTTGATTTGCATCTCCCTGATTGCTAATGATGTTGAACAGTATCTTTATTTGATTTTGGTATTAAGATGATACTCACTTCATAGAAGGAGTTTGGAAGCATCTCATCTCTTTATTTCATGAAATAGTTTGTGAAAGATTTGGGTTATTTCTCATATAAAGGTTTCGTAGAATTCATCTAGGAATCTGTCTGGACCTGGATTTTTCTTTATTGGAAGGCTTTTTATTTCTATTTCTATCTCTTTGCTGGCTATTAGGGAGGCTGTATGTGTCTAGAAACCTGTTGATCTTCTATGTTTTCCTGTTTGTTTGGTTTTTTTTTTTTAATTGTTGGCCTGTGGAGTGTCTGACTACTGGAATGTGACAATGGATGTGACTTCCATTGGATCTCTGGACGGGTAAGACCTGAGGAAAGCAGGAGATGGCCTATTTCTTTGCTGTGAGATATTTAATAAAAAATCTGTCTCTGATCCAGAACAGCTCATATTTACTCTGGATAAAATTTAAAAATTATGAATATTAAAAACCCAATGTAGCCAGGTGTGGTGGCGCACGCTTCTAATCTCAGCACGTGGGAGGCTGAAACAGGAGGATGTGGGTTCGTGGCCAGCCTCAGCTACTTAGTAAGGCCCTCCGCAATTTAGTGAGACCCTGTTTCCAAAAAAAGAATTAAAAATAGGACTGGGAGTGTAGCTCAGAGGTAAAATGCACCTGGGTTCAATCCCTAGTACCTCCAAAAAACATAACAACAACAACAACAACAACAAGAAACCCAAACAAAATAAAAATAAACAAACAAATAACAACAACAACAAAATCTAGACTCATTTACCTTGGTGTGTGGAAAGATGAAGGAGATAAGTCAGTTTAACTCAGGATATGAAGAATTAGATGAATCTCAGAATAAATTCTAGTTCTAGTACCTTGTAACTAGGATCTTGAGGTCAAGTTTGTTGATAATGTTAACTTCATTTTCTCTTCATTAAAAAATTACAATAGTATTACTCTGTTTGTTAGTAGACTTCTGTATTATGATTTTAGAACTAAGCAGTGCCTAAGAGATGACACTGGTTTTGGAATTTCTGGAACAAGGATGGAGGTGATCTGATGAAAGATGGGGGCAGTGTATTAGTTTCCTATTGTTGCTATAGCAGATTGCCACATACTTGGTGGCTTAAGAAAATACAAATTTATTCTCTTAAAAGCCTGGTGGGCTAAGAATTGAAATTAGCTTCACTGTGCTAAAATCAAAGTTTCTGCAAGGCTAGTTCCTCCTGGAGACCCTGTGGGGAAATCAGCTTCTTTCATCTTTCTAGATACCAGAGGCCATCAGTATCTCTTGATACACAGTCTCTTTCCTGCATCTCCAAAGTGAGTCTCATTAGCTTCTTTCATTCTCTCTTTCCCTCTGTTTAGTCTGTTTTGTTTGACTCTGAATCTTGGATTACATTTAGAAAAGCCTTGAAGTTGTATCAGGCCCATCCAAGACAGTCCCATATCATCTCCTCATCTCTAGATTCTTCATTTAATCACTTATGCAGAATCTCTTTTATAATGTAAGTCAACATATTCACAGGTTCTAGGGATTTAGACAAGATATCCTTAGGGGCAATTATTCAGCCTGCTACAGGGGCTTGGAAGTCAGTGTTCAAAGAACTTTTTGTTAGGCTAAGAAAATACACATATTGTAAGCCTGGAGATGAGACTGTAGGAGGAAAAAAAAAAAAGATGTCAGCACTAGTTAGCATTCCATCACTGAAACTATTGTTAATGTTCCTAAGTTACGGAAATATTTCTCTGGGCTGGTATCCCCGAAGCAAACAAAACGATTTATTACATAACTAGTGGGAACTCATGGTTGACTAAAAAAGCAAGAGGAAGAATGTCTTGTGGAAAAGTTGAAGATGCTTCTTATTTTGACATTTATTATTGGATTGCCCACCCTAGTCTTACAGGGTGATACAACACATTCATGGAGAAAGCAGAAAAGGTACGAATGGACCCCGCATAAAAATTTCTGTAAGACTTTGGAGTACAAAGCAGACCTCTCCTGGGAACATCATAGCAAGGTATACAGGACAGAAGCATTTGAGGGCATTGTCACAGGTGACAAGGGCAGGGAAGAGATGTTCTCTGCATTCAATGATCAGTCTTAGAAAAATGTGACATGGTGTGACCATATGACTTTAAGAGATTACCATCAAACAGTAATGACAGTTGTACTTGAAGTTTTCTGGGCAAAATAAACAGAAGAGGAGAAATGATGGATGTCCCTACTCTGAGATTATGACTAATGATCTGAGAGTTCTTCTGAGATGTCCTCTAGAAACTTCTAGAATCTGGCAGGATGCAAGAGAAAAGAGAGATAGAATTTCTGCAATAGCAGGATAGGGCAATTTTTTCTCTGCTAGAATGTACAAGTTACAAGATAAAATTTCATTTTATCCTAGGCTTCCCGTAAAGCAGAGCCTGAGACAAAGGTTCCAACTTCTTTAGGTCCACCACCTACCTCTGGGACTTCTACTTCGCCTAGGTGTATAATACCCTGGTGAAACATTTTTTCTTCTGCCTTAAGAGTGATATTGACAGGTCACTAAAAGTGTGTCTTTTATTTTCAGTTGTCCTATGAAAAGAAAATGAGATGGTTTGGGAGCCATGAACGGATAAGATGGACCTGGTCCCGCAGCAGCAAATCAGAGCTCAGAGAGAATTCTGCTCTGTGGGTCATGAAACAGGTACAAACCCATAGAACCCCCTAATTCATTTCCTTCACAGAACTATCTAGATACAAAAGAAGAGAACTGAGGTTTTTGAATATCAGTCCAGAAGCCTTCCAAAACTGATGACAGTCCTCACGACCCACCAAAGAGGCTATCTTTGTGCACCTTGTGAACCCTCCGCTTCTCATTACTCTTCTGAGACCTCTTATTACTTCCGCTGTAATGTGAATTGAATGAAATTACAGACAGTGTAGCTAAACACACTCGGGGGGAAGGGGTTAACTACCACAGGGAGCTTGTGAATAACCATACCCTCTACCACTGAGCCACCTCCCAGATTTGTGTGTGTGTGTGTGTGTGTGTGTGTGTGTGTGTGTGTGTGTGTGTGTGATCACAAAGTTTCAATTTCTTCATCTGCAGAATAAAAAATATCCATGTAGGGTTGTCAAAATAACATATCAAAAGCATGTAGAGTGGTTCTCAGACAAAGCAATACTCTGAAAGTTGTGGTCACTATCATCAAAGTTGATGGTTACCTACTTCAGAATAGGCAATTATTTTTGAGGAGAGAGATATAAGGCACAGTTCAAAACGGAATATTCAGTGTGATTTACAAATGTGTACAGCCCTCAGACAAGCTGAGAGATCATGAGAACCTAGTGAGTTATTTTTTAAAATATGATAATTTAATACTCACAATTTAGAGAGTCTAGAATTCACTGAAAAGTAAATCTGTTTTCAATATGAGTCAAGTCTCAAAGTAGAGACTTACTTTTAAAAATGAATATCTCTGAAAACCTTACCTCAATCTCTTTAAATTCTATACTACATACCATTAAGTCCTAAACTAGTTTGAGATTAGAACCTACTTCTTTATTTTTATTCTTTGAATATTCTTATGTTTTCATATTTATTTTCTTATTATCATCTTGGTAGCTGCAATACTGACAACTTAATCACTTCACATTTGTCCATACAAAATTGAGACTCAGGAAATTAAGATTGGATCTGAACAGTGTTCCTGATCCATCATAGCTTTTTGCTTGGCATAAAGACCAAGAACTCAGCAAACAATGGAATAGTACAATGTTATTCCATGTTGAAACTTTTCCCTAAAATGTCATTTTCTTTCTCAAAACTGTACCTCTTAGAGCATGCCTCTGTTTGCAATGTGTTTCAGCTTCTTGTCTATATGCTGAGTTTTAATTCATCTTTTTTTTTTTAAATAAAACTCAATTGTATTTCTCCCTATTATCTAAATGAAATGCTCTGATTCTGGCACTGTATCCACAATTCTATTAATTATTTAAAGGAGTTGCTTTGGTGATACAGAAAAAAATGTGTTAAATATAACATAACCAAGGTCATTTAGCAAAACAATAAACTGAATATGAACCCACAATTTATTTTTAATAATTCAGTTTTAAGAGCATTGAGGTTTAACATTCTGTGCCTGACCAAATAAAAAGTATCAATTTATTCTGAACTCCGTTTTCTATTAGCTTATAAGTAGATGGTGGATTACACAAAGACCTTGACATGATTGTGCAAGTAGACATAAAAGGAAAAGATAAATCTAAGCACATTAGTTCTTGCTTTATACCAAAAACATGGTTTTTAAAAGGGCACAAAAACTTTCTCATGACATTCTCTAAGTCATGATTAGCTGGCGTGTTATTGGATCCTTCAAAACTGCAAAGGTTCATCCCCAGGAAATAATACAACAAAAAGTTTGTATCTTTATTCACAATTTTGTTACAGTCTCTAATTCTCATTCCTCCCAGGGAAAACAAACTAGAAAATATAAATTCTACTTCCTTATTGACTTGTGTTTGATAAGCTTCTCCTTTCATTCTTCAACCAGGAAGGAGAGGGCAGCAAAATGACTCATGAGGTTTTGGTACATAAAGAACACTGCAAGCTGGGCGTGGTGGCGCACGCTTGTAATCCCAGCATTTGGGAGGCTGAGACCGGAGGATCCGGGTTCTCGACCAGCCTCAGCTACCTAGTGAGGCACTCCGCAACTTAGTGAGAACCTGTTTCAAAAATAAAGACTAAAAAATAGGGTTGGGGGTATAGCTTGGAGGTAGAATACCCCTGAGTTCAATCCCCAATACCACAAAAAAAAAAAAAAAAAAAAAAAAAGCACACTGCAGTGTGGGACCTGCCATGGTCTGAGATCAGATGGGCCCCTTGGGATCTCACAAACCTCCTTCTGCTGTCTATCCATACATGCTTATCCTTTCCTTCCACTACTAGAATATTTCATAAAATAAAAACTGGATCTAAAGAGTTGTTTTGTGGCTGTAAGCAAAACAAAAACTGTGAAATAAGTTTTCAAGTGTCAAAGTCCAAGTGCAAGCAAAACAAAATCTACTCAATTACCTCGAAATTCTTACCAGAAGGGCCAGCATTTCTCTTATTAGGGGTGATAGCATTATTACTGCAAGTCAGTCTAGGATGCTTATTTAGTACATTGAATTATTACATTCAACTGATATCTCGTGTCTATTTATTATATTAATAAATTTTCACTGGACTGAAGCACTTCTTTTATACTTGTCTTGATGACAATAAAAATCTTAAGAAATGTCTATTTACTCTAGTATGCCCAACACTATTCCATAGTTGCAGCTTAATAAATCCAGAGTGATTATGATATTGGCAAATAATTGGTCTTTTGTAATTTCTCTGTGACTACTTCTCTCAAAGTTAAATTGTTAGTCTAGTACTAAGGACTGATACATTGATTTAAAATATTAAAGTTAGGCATCATGTCTATCTTTATCTTCACTCAAACTTCTGCTTTATTTTTTAACTTATTGTTTTTTTTGTTTTTTTTGTTTTTTTTTTTTTTTTTGTGGTACCAGGGATTGAACTCAGGGGCATTCTACCTCCGAGCTACACCCCCAGCCCTATTTTTTATTCTTTATTTTTGAAACCGAGTCTCACTAAGTTGCGGAGTGGCCGCGAACGCGGATCCTCTGGTCTCAGCCTCCCGAATGCTGGGATTACAAGCGTGTGCCACCACGCCCGGCAACTTATTGTTTTATTTTGAGACAGTCTTGCTAAGTTGCCCACCTGGTTCAGGAACTGGGATCCTTCTGCACTAGCCTACCAAATAACTGGAACTTTAGGAGTGCACCACTGATATGGGAAAGAATAGTCAGAACCATGAAAATATTATTAGTTAAGAATTTAGACTTAGGATAGAAGAAAAAGGAATTCCCCGCTCCCTCCCCTAGCTGCCAGTGTGCTGATAATTAGCAGAGAAGGTAAATGGACAGGGCTTGCAAATCAATGAGGCCAGCCCCTCCCGTATGCAAGCCAGAGACTGGAGCAACTGGGGTCATCTCTAAACCTAAACCAGGTGGCACCAGCCCAGTGAAGCCTTGAGACAGGGCCTTGAGTTAATGTGCTCTTTCTACTTTTGGTATCGTGCTCCTGCTAGGTGAAATAGGTGAAAGTGTAATAAATCTCACATTTTCCTTTTTACCTTCTTCTCAAAGTTAAGTGACCAACTGTATATAAGGGTTAAAATCTCTTTGTTGGCGGCCCAGAAGGCTGGAAATTACCCGATCTGCGTCATCAACTGCTGATTAAAGGAAGACATACTTATCCTACTTTTGTCTTCCAGAGTTTTCTTTTGTCCCTGAGACTAGGCTTGTGGGAAGCACTCTCCTGCAACACCACCACATCCAGTTATATTTTTGCTATACTTATGCACACAGCTCATGCTTGTGGGAGCTAAGAGGTGCAATGTCATTATATTGAGACATATTGCTTTATTTCTTCTAAACTCATTGAAAATATCCAGTCAATACTTGAAGTTTCTTACTGTAGCTGAAAAGAAATCATGTAAATAGGAAACATGAAGGGAAAATAGGGGCCTCTGATAGTGGAGGTTTTAGAGCTGAAATGCTTGTAAATTTCACTAGACCAAGAACACAGGAGACTGAAACTTTGAGTATTTTTTACCATCATCATTATTGTTATTGTTTTGTGATGCTAGGACTTGAACCCAGGGGCATTCTACCTTTGAGCCTCCTCCCAAGTACTGGGATTACAGGCATGCACCACCATGCCTGGTTTGGGTGTTATTTTTATATAGGGCAGGAAAAAAAAAAGATTGCTCAGTTTTCAAGGTCCCATTCAAGAAACTGTCATATATCCTTTCAAGGTGTGAATTGGAATGTGAAAATTTAATTTTGAAGTCAATGAACAATTACAGTAAGTAAAGATACATGGTAAGCAGCAAGGGCACATGGATAATTCTGTTTTATTTGGAAGTTTATTATGCATTTGAATAGAGAAGATTCAAAAGATGTAACATGATTTTTCATGTTTAAAAAGGGTTTTTAATTATAAAAGATATCATAGATGAACAAGTGTGTTAACATAAAAATGTATATGTTTTATATAAATAAGATTATAAAATTTTTTTATATATGCATATGTATCAGAAGCACTCTTTGTCCTCTTTTTGAATCTCAGTCTCTCTCCTTCCTGTCACATGCCCCGTGCTTTAAAGCTCATCTCAAACTCGGTGTTAACTACTTCTTACTCATGTTTATTACAATGGTTGACATTTAAGAATTCTTTTGTTTCACTTGCCTTTGAACACTGGACACATTAGATAACGCTGTACAGTCTATCATTCAACATCATGTTTATGAATTTCATATGTCTGATTAATTTTTGTAGAATTTCATACAAGCTGATTCATTCTTGTAGAATATCATTCCAATCTATGATAGCACCAACATTTACTTATCTGGTCCACTGATGAATATACATTTGGGTTTCTTATGGTTTTGCTGTAAGGAATAATTCAACTCAAAATTTTTGTACCAGTTTAAAGATACATATGTGTTAGAGAAACTCTAGGATACGTATGTATGTAGGCTCACAGGGCATGCATATCTTCGACTGCACCAAATAATACTAAATTGTTTTCAAAATGGTTGTACTAATTTACTGTGCCCAAAGCAATTCATAAAAGCTCCTCTGCCTCCACCTACTGGCCAACCCTTAGAATTGGCAGACTTAAAATTTATTGCCAAATAACTACTTAACATGTATGTATAGCGATTTAAATTTGCATTTTCCTCATTACAAACGGAGTTGAGTCTCTTTTCACATGTTCACTAGCCATTTGTATTTAATCCTCTGTGAAATTTCTGTTTATTTATTTTGTCCACCTTCTTTGTCATGCTATTAGCTAGTTCATGAAACCTTTTAAAAACAAATATTTTTATTTAATTGTTGATCGCTTATATATGTAACCCGAAGTTATCTCTGTAGTGCTTTTTAAAATGAATTTCTATAATGCACTTTTTATTGTAGCTAATCTCTTCTCAAAAATCATGGAACTATGCTATAGTGTCTGTTTAATAATCAGATAGTTTTGTCTTTTATATTTAGAAATTTCATCCACTCAGAATTGATTTTTCTCTATAATATACTGTATAATATACTGTATAATATCCTTACTCAATTTTATTTTTCATAAATGGATAACTAGCTTTCCCAGTGCCATGTAGTTCACCATTTTCCAATCTCTACCATTAACTAAGATTTCCTATATATGTACTTTGGTTTTAGACTTTGTTTTTTTTTTTTTCCCTTGTTAGTCAATATCATATCTACATGAGTGCCACACTACCTTAATTACTACAACACTATACAAATTCTTGATAGGCTGGGTGTCGAGGCACACACCTGTAATAATAGTATTTGGAAGGCTGAGATAGGAGGATCTCAGGTTTGAAGCCAGCCTCAGCAACTTAGCTAGGACCTCAGCCACTTAGCCAGACTCTGTTTCAAAATAAAAAATAAAATAGGGCTGGGGGTTTAGCTTGGAGGTAGAAAACCTCTGGGTTCAATCCTCAGTAAAACAACAACAAAAACCAAGAAACTAAATTGATCTTGACTACCTCCACCTCCTCCTCCTCCTTTAAATAAATGCAATTATCATGGCTTTCAGAGCTCATTTTTTGTTTAGTAAATAGTAAGTTTACAATGGAGAACTAATTATTGAGGGTTTTTTTTTTTTCATTAGTCACAAACCCTGTTTTGAGATAGTTTCTGTATTTCTGGAGGACAATAGTAAAAACAAGATTAAGCTGGGCACAGTGGCACAAACCTGTAATCCCAGTTCTTGGGAGGTGGAGACAGGAGGATGGCAGGTCCAAGCCCAGCCTCAACAACTTAGTGAGACCCTGTTTCAAAAAATAAATAAATTAATTAATTAATAAAATAAAATAGAGCTGGGGATTGAGTTTAGAGGCAGAATGCCCCTGGGCTCAATCCCCAATACCAATATTATTAGTTTATCCATTGATTTATTTGACTCAATTTAGACTCTTTATTTATGCAGCCTCTTTTTATATACCTAATGAGTCCCAGTCTAGTCTTTTCTCACCATGATTTTTAAATTTAAGCTCTAGAGAATATTCACTATATGACCTCCAAGACACAATGAGGAATATTGTAACTATAACACCCTAAGCAGTGGTCTTCTCATGAACATGGCACTAGAGGGAGGCTGTCTTGATTAATAGCTAAAATGCTAGTGTGGATGCGATCAAGTCACAAATCAGCCCTTGTTATCTAAATGACCTAGAGCAAGTTATTTTACTGCTTATAGTTTAGGATTCCTCACTTCTTGTCTGTGAAACGTTGGGTTCTAATTACATCAAATCACTCCTTGGTTTCCTGAAATGAGAGTTCTCTGCTCTGGATCAGGGCCTAAACCTTGCTGCTCCCTTTCACTGGAACATCTTTCATCTCCTCCCAAAACTTTAGCCCATTCATTTGGTTACATTTTACTCACTCTTAGCTTATAAACCATTTCCTTAAGCCTTCCAAGTATTACTCAGTTAACGAAGTGTTACGATAACAATCACTATTTCGTTTTATTATGATTTGCTAATAAAGGAAATGAGTAAAGAAAAGTGAACTGACTTGCCCAAGGTTATAAAACCTGCTAACAGCAGAGCCAAATCCTGGTGCCAGGATCGTTCTCCACTATTTCCACTTCAGTAAAGAGTCTACCCTGCATATGCCCAGCCTCAGTGGAATGCTGAGACATAAAGTATCCAGAAAACAGACCTTCTGTGAATAGCTGGGTGAGGTGCCCTGCTTTTCCCTGGAATCTTAATTCATCAGGCTGTGGAACACACCCTGACAGCCGCTCCTAGCCAGCTCTGCCCACCTCCTTCCCTGGAACTTCAAGTGCTGTAATTAACCTGGACCTATGCCCATCTGGTCTGCTGCCCTTTCTTCTTGCCGCCGGTGGTAACATGCAACCACTGCAATTTAGTTCTCCCTAGAGCTCACACCAGGAGCCCACTGTTCTCTGTTTCTCCATTTTGCTTTATGAACAATTCACTTGGCTGCCTAAATATTTATCATTACAAGGAATCAAAACCAATTTTAAAACAGTCCTAACTGAAACATCAAATTAATGAAGTCATTTTTTTTTAAGAGCAATTAAAGGCAAGCAAGAAATACTAATCTGTTAGTTCGAAAAAAACCATTCTAGGCTAACACATGTCATGACCTTAAAATATCTTCTGGAACCAGACTCTTCTGGCTGATCCTGCCAAATCAGACTTCAGCTCCTTGGTCTTCTGTTCCCTCTCGGCCATAGCTGCTTATATTGGCATTGCTTGGCCGTCACTCCTGGTCCTGTATCTTGCTTGTTTATTCCTCAGTTGTAGTTTTCCCGTTGACATTGAAACTCTTCATTTAGCTTAAGACTAACCTTCTTTGCCCTTCTCTGCTCAAAGTAAGCTAGTGTCCTTGTCTGTCAGTAGCAGCACCAACTCTAGTCCATTTCACAGCAATCTGCTCCAGATTTGGTGGTTTCCAGTCCTGGTGTTAACTGTTCACACCCTTACAATCAATCACTTTTGAACATTTTGTTACAATGAATGTCACACAGTGATGAAACAACCCCTTGCTCAAATGGAAGCTATTAAATCACATGCCCCAAGCAATGCCATAGGTGTCATGGTTATTAGTTTTATACATTGAGTTATACTCTCATACTACTTTATTTTATTGCTCAAATTATTTCAGCTTTGGCCACTGGGAGCCCTTTTAGCTGGTCTTTGACATATCCATTAATGTGGGGTTGTTTGAGCACTTCCTCACTTTCTGGAACAACAGCTGGGCTCATTTTATATATTTCCTGACCCAGTCCTAGAATCTGCCATTTCTCCAAGAGTCCTGTTTTTGTTTTGTTTTGTTTTTTAAATTATAGAATGATATTAAAAACCAAAATCTGGGCTCTAGATATTCTCATTGCTTCTGAATGTTGTTTCTTTTCAGCCTTCTCAGCTGACACAGAAAAGAAATATCTGTGTATATACCAACTCCTGAATATTCACACATCTCTAAATATTCCTGTATAATCATCTGTGTCTGTATTATGCCAAAAAATGAGTTCAGAAGCTGTCCCAACTCTAATCCTCTAACATATGGGTTATTCGTTTCTCTCCTTGCTTACCTGTTAATTCCCACTCCAACAGCAAGAAAACTGGTTCCCACCACCTGCCATTCATTTACTAAATGATTCAATTCCAGTATATATACGTACAGTATCAGAACTGTTTACCTCTATTTCCAACTTCATTAACTGCTATACAGTGCTTATATGCGGTTTGTTTTGCTTTTAGTTAAGACTCCACTCAGCTCCAAAGTTACTTACAACAGAAGCTGTTGTGGTTGTTTTATACATTTCTGGTACAATTATATTATCTTGTCCTAGTCTGCTTTCCTTAGTTTCATTATTTGTGCTGTAAAGTTCAAAAGGTTTTATGGTTTTGCTGTCCTAAAAATTCTGTGTTTCACCTATTTAATCTTCTCTTTCTTCTGAATCTTTGACAAACACTGATCTTTTTACCTCCACTATATTTTTGCCTTTTATAGAATGTCAACTAATTGGAATCATACATTATGTAACTTTTTCATATTAGCTTCTTTCACTTACCGCTATTCATTTAAACTTCGTGTACATCTTCTTATGGCTTGAGAGCTTGCTCCTTTTTATGGGTGACTAATATCTCATTGTGTGAATATACCATATTTATTTATCCATCATCTCTTGAAGGACATCTTCGTTTTTGGATAATACGAGTAAAGACAATGCTATAAATATTCATGGGGAGGTTTCCTGTGGATATAAGTTCAAATCAGTTGAGTAAAAACCTAGAAGCATGCTTACTGGATCACATGGTTAAACTACGTTTAGCTTTGTTAAGAATCTTTGTTATTTTCCCAAATTTTCTTCCAAATTAACTACTATGCAATGTTCCCCAAAGGCCTATGTGTTAATGGATTGGACTCCAGCCGACGGCCCCATTGAGAAGTTGTGGAAACTTTAAGGGGTGAGACAAAGTGGAAGTTGGGCCACTGGTGACAAAACTTTGAAGGGGATATTGGTACCCAGTCCCTTCCTGTCTTTCTTTTTGTTTCTTGGATGCCATGCTGTGAACAGATGTCTTCTGCCATGTGCTCCTGCTATGTTGTGCTGTGTTTCCTCAGAGCCACAGGGCCAATGATCAAGGACTGGAACCTTTGAAACTATGAGCAAAAATAAACCTCTCCTCTTTTAAAGCTGATTGCCTCAGGTATTTTGTCACAGTGACAGACAGCTAACACAGTGACTGAATCATTTTTTCATTCTCACCAACAGTGAATCAGAGTTCCTATTTCTCATTAGTATTTGGTATTAACAGATTTTTTTTTAACTTTAACTTTTGCTTAATGGTAAATAATGTTAAATATTTTAAATATATTTTCTTTAACATCTATATATCTTCTTGGTAGGTATCTTTACAAATCTCTTGCCAATTTCTAACTGGCTTGTTTGGGTTTATCTTTATTGTTGTTGAGTTTTAAAAGTTCTTTATATTTTGGGTACTAAACATCTCTTCATCAGAATGTTTTACATATGTTTTCTCCCAGTCTGTGACTTGTCTTTTTATTCTCCTAATAGTGTCTTTCTGCACAGCACCAGTTAAAAATTAAAAAAAAAAAAAAAGGATTGTGATTTGGGTATTGTATCTACTATCTCATTGAAAGGATTTCCTCTTATGTTTTCCTTTAAAGCTGCTTCTTTGTGTCAAATTCATTTTTATAGGCCAGGAAAGAATGGGATATTCCATTCTTATTGATATGATTTTTAAAGAACACTTTTCTGTCTGTGACTTTAGAAAACAAGTTTTTTGTTTTTTTTAGTAAGAAAGCAGCTGTTAAAGACATTATTACGACTCTTCATAGCTGCAGCCTGACCTTGAGAGAAATATTTTTTTTCCTGTTGACTTTGCAACTGGTTTGATCTGTGACTTTCTTACTGTCTGTCTTAATTTGTACAGTGAATAGATAGTCTAATTTTTTATTTTACCTATGTAAAGGGAGTTTTGCTTTCTTACTACAAACTGCCTAGCGTTGAGGGTTTTTAGGCAGTGTTAACTTGATCACAGGCTCAGGAAAAAGATAGACATTGGCCAATTTTTCCTTTCCCAAATGGAAGTGATAAGGTACAGCACGGAAATCCTAGGGTTTACATCTTGTGCAAGGAAGTACTTCATCTCCACACACTCCAATCCTAATCTCCTCGGATTTCTGTCTTCCAAGGTGTCCCAAGGTCACACAAAGGGAGTGTCGAACAAAGAACCTATTTCAGCTTTCCCGCTCCAAGTCAAATTGCAGGTAACCATGGAGACCGCGGGGCGGGAGCTCTGGCTTGGGGGACCGCGAAGTTGGGAGCTTGGGCATCTTCCCTGCGCCCACCTGCGGGGATCTCGGCGGCAGGTGGGTGGGTGCGGAGCCTCCGGGTCCCGGCCCCTCCCGGCGCGAGCCTGGCCCGGTGCCGGCGCGCTCGCTCCGCCAGGCCGGCTGGGGGCAGAGCAGGTCTCGCCCGAGGACCGAGCTGCGGGGGGTGGCACCCCGGTCCGGAAGCCGGCGTCCGCGGCCATGGCGATGCTGGCCCGCGGCTGGGCGCTGCTCGGCGGCCGCCTGCGCGGTGTGCGGGCGCTGGGCGCTGCGGCTGCGGGGTCCCCGGCAGCGGCGGGGCGCGCGTCGCGGGGCTTCGGGAGCAGCGGCGCCAGGTAGGAGCCCGGGGCCGGGCGCGGGGCCGTGGGGACAGGCCTGGCGGGCGGGTCGCGGCCGAGGGCTGCGGAGGAGCGAGGACCTGCCGGGCCCGGGGCGGCACCCGAACGTCACATCTTTGCAGAGGGTGCAGTGGAGTGACTTGGGGGTACTGGATGCTCACAGGACCGGTGCTGGGCAAGCGTGGTCTGCTGGCTCGCGCGCTTTTGTTCGGATTACGGTTGCAGTGGGGAGTGTGCAAAGGGTTTTACTAGTGCTTTCGTTTCCGAATGCCTGGGTTTATGATTTTGCCTCGCTCGTTTCTAGATCTAAAATTCTTAATGGTTTCACAAAATCAGAAGCGAGTTCTGATTTTGGTCACTTTGGCGCTTCTTCCTCAAGCGTTCAGCCTTAGATTCATTGCACCGGTGTGGACCTGGTTGTTGGCTAGTACAATGTAAATGTACAGTGGCGCCCAGGTACACCTCACCTGCTTTACTTACCTTAGTCAAGTTCCAGAAGAGCCTCTGTTTTCAGACTTGCAGGGCTTCCAGTCCTGTGTTTTCAGTGCTGTTTTATGTGGCCAGAGATTGTGGCCTATGAAGTTGGACTAATGTATCCTCAGTGCCCACCACAGTACTTGGAAGAAAGTAATCAATAATACGTAAACAGAGATGTGGTTTATTTAATATAAATTAATCAGCTCCCCATTGTATGCATTTGGGTCGTGGTATTGAATGACTGAATTTAAAAAAATTATTTCTTATAGGATTTACTTTGGACATTATTTCTAAGTGACTAGGTTTTCAACAAGGATAGGTGAGCAGAAAATAATAGTGATTCAGAGAAATGGTTGTGTAAACTGTGGTGTCTGTAAAAACCTGCCACTTGGTTTGGATTTGCCAGCTTAGCTCTACTCTGTAGGAAAAGCAGATTCTGTGGAATTCTGTTTATACCAGAATTGAGGGAATCACCTATTGTCACTCTAAATTATTTATTCAGGTTATTCTTGTTTGAATTTCAGGTGTTTTAGGGCTTCTTTCCAGTGTTTGGATAAACTCTTTTAGATTGTATAGGTTTCCTTTCATTAGCTTGATGCAAACACCTCCATCTCCCTGTCTGTCTTCCCCAGGGCCTGTGACCCTTGAGTAGGAGTCAGAATCAACAGTTACAGCCCAAATATTTGACTGTAGACACATGCTTCGTGTACACACACATATATACACACACTCATGGGAAATTCAGATCTTTTAAGTTATATGCCATGGCCTCTTAAAATTTAAAATAGTTAAGTGCAGTGGTTTTAGAAAGCTATTTTTTCATGTAAGTGATAAGAGGGGTTACTTTCAGCCTATATGAAAATAAATAATGTTTTTGATAGCTTTATTTTTTAAACACAGTAAACGAATCAAGCTAGGATAAAGTGGTGTTTTTGTCATTTTCTTGACACTGAATACCGAGAAGGTGAGGTTGCTGTAAGGTTGAGGAACACTTGTGGACTGGTGGGTCTCTGGTGGGGAGGAATTCGGACAGTGTGTTGATGCTTATTGGTGTCTCTTTTCTCTTCTAGGACCAGCAGAGAGAAGAGATTCCATCTTCCAGAGGTTGCCACTGTCTGCCTCCCCACTTGTCCCCATCCTCAGTCATCTTTTAAAAAAGATATAGTGACACATTAGTTGTCTAGTTCCTCATGGTGAATGTCATTTAAATTTAACATCATTCCTAATGACATGAAATTTGTACCTCAGCATTTTTTTACTAAAAATTCTCTTTGAATTTGATAGACTCCCTACTGATATTGACTGTCTTAAATGAACAAACTTGTCACCAGTTTCTGAGCTATCTAAAGCCTTAAATTAAAAAAAAAAGAATTGATTTTTTTTTCATTTTTCTGACCAATTGGACACCTATAATAATGGAATATGTTAGGTACATTTTAAATGGAGGATTTTTTTTAACATTTAGAATTTCAAGAAATAATATTTGATGAAATTTAGAAATTATAAAATCTTGAGGTATCATTTAACATTTTCTTTCAATGATTTTCCCTTTAAATTTGCAGTGGGTTTTTCCCTTCATATTTACAAAGGAAAAATTATGTCTTAGTAATTGGGGAAAAATTAACTAATGTCAAATAAGTTAAGCCCTACTTTTGCAGTTTCTTATTTCTTGTAATGAACTACCTCCACATACAAAAGATTAAAAAAAGTCTTGGTGATTAATTTTTTTCCCATGATATGTTACATGAAGAGTTTATAAATTAGGATAATCTTGGGTTAAAAACATCATGAGTGTCTGTCTTGTGCTTTCCAATGTATGGAGGGGGCCTGGTGGCAGTCTGTCCCATTATACAGAGATGTTGCAGACATTGTACATTAATACTAGGCTCAAAACAGATTTATGGGCATATTACAGCACAACTCCCCAAATCCTGCTTTAGATCATTCTGCCCGAACTACTTAATTTTAATAACTAAATGGAAATCCTATATGTTTGTTCCATATTTATCCTGCTGCTTAGTGATTTCTCAGATTATTTTTTAGTAGATTCTCTTTCCTCCGTCCTTACAAATACTATTATTCCTTTTAGCATTTGTAAAGTTTTGTGTCAGCCTACAGCTTTTTATGGAAGCCTCACCTGTCTTTATGTCTCACTGCCAATGGCTTTATAATGTTTGCTGTTAGACCAACATTAAAAAAAAAAAAAAACCTACATTTTTGGAGCTAGTGAAAGACACTAGTTTATGTTATTTAAAATTCCTGTCTTTTAGAGTGGGTGATTGAATTTAATAATCTAACAGATACACACTTTAGCAAGTAGCATTGTTCATTTTTCTTCAAACCCTTCCTTCTAGGACTTACTCAATATCTCTTTCTCCGTATTAGAGTTACTCATTTGATGTAAAGACCTTTTTATCTTCATGTGAAAGACCCGGACTCTTATTAGGACCATTACAAAAGCTGACTTTTTTTTTTTTTTGGTACTGGGGATTGAACCCAGGAGCATTCTACCTCCGAGCTATACCCCCAGCCCTATTTTTTATTCTTTATTTTGAAACCGGGTCTCACTAAATTGTGGAGGGCCTCACTAGGTAGCTGAGGCTGGCCACGAACCCAGATCCTCCGGTCTCAGCATCCTGAATGCTGGGATTACAAGCATGTGCCACCACGCCCGGCTAAAAGCTGACTTTTTATAGACTAATTTCAACCAATATAATTAGTTCTAAAGTCTAAGAAAGGCAGTTTTCTCAAGATCATATTTTGTTTTGTTGGCAAATATAATAGGGGAGTTTTCCTATCTCATTGTAGTATCTGTTCCAGTGAGAAAGACTACTAATAGTTATTTGGCTACAGTTTTAATTTCTAAGCAGTTCTTATGTTATTTTAAATTAAAAAAAATTGTTTCACCACTTGGTATCTCACACTTTATTTATTTATTTTATTTCTTTCTTCCTTTTTAATTTTTTATTATTCAGCTCGGATTTTTTATACATTTCTTGAGTACATATACATTTACAAGATATGTCATTGTCAGAGCACAATTAGTACCACTTCTTCGTTTTCCATGTATAGCCCACATTCCTAACATAGCCTGGGCAAGCAAACTTTCTAGAGTCATCAAACCATAAACCTTTAGAGTCATATATTTACTTTCTAAGAATTAGGAGGGTCTTTCATCTACGCATCCTAGGAGCAGTCTCCAGACTTCAAGATGCCAAAGTAGCCATTGCAGAAGAATCAGTATAATTACTCATATATGCAGATAGCAACTGCCAGGGGGAAAAGGGCCCAGCTAGGCTCCCACAATTCCCCTGTTTTTATTTTAAAATGCACGAAGGACTGTGCCTGTCTTAGGTCGTTTCCTACCAGGTGCATAATCTTACCCGTCATGGGGTCTTGATGAGTCATTCAACTAGCCCTGTCTTAGGTTGATATTGCCCTGAGAAAATCGAACCCATGATTGACTACCAGGCCCTGTGCAAGGCAGTGCTTGCAGTTTTATTCCATGTAAATCTGCTTGTATACTAACAAAGGCATTGATCACAAGGTGTACAACGAGTAGTAGAATGCATAAGCCTAGAACGACTATTGCTGCTAATCCGATAACTCCTCCCAGCAAGGAGGTAAACGAGGGCCAGGTAGGCATCAAGGATTGAAGCTATCTACAAATGTCTTAGCTGTTTCTGCCTCATTAATAGAAATGGGCTCCAAATTACATATCAAAAATCTCCTGGTGTAACTTTAACAAATCCTTTTTTTTTTTTTCATCTTTCCCTTTCTGTTTGTTTTTTTAATCGGTGCATTGTAATCACACATCTTTGTTAGGTACAAGCTAGTATAGGTAAAGGCATACATGCACACATTTTGACTTTGATGTGTTCATGAAAGTACATCATGCTCATTAGGGTGTCTCCCCTCCCCCCATCACCTTCCATTAAGTCAAACTCTTTGTTGACCTAAGGATTCTCCTTCTTCATCTGGAGTCCCTCTTATGTCCCATTTTCTCCCTAGCTTCCACATATTAGGGAAAGCATTAGATTTTTAACTTTTTGTGACTGACTAATCTCACTTAACATAATGTTTTCCAGTTGTATCCATTTCCCTGCAAATAACATGATTCTGTTCTTCTTTATGGCTGAGTAAAATTCCATTGTGTACATATCCCATAGTTTTGTAATCCATCTGTTGATGGGCATCTTGGCTGGTTCCATAGTTTGGCAATTGTAAACTGTGTAGCTATAAACATAGATACACATGTGTTGGTCTGATCGTTTGGTTTCCGTTCTTTTGGGTAGATACCCAGAAGTGGTATTGCTGGATCATATGGTAGATTCATTCCCATTCCTCTGAGAATCCTCCATATTGTTTTCCAAAGAGGTTGCAGTAATTTGCAATCCCACCAACAATGTATTAGGGTTCCCATTCTCCACACCCTTGCCAGCATTTGTTGTAGTTTGTGTTCTTGATGATTGCCATTCTGATTGGAGTTAGGTGAAATCTCAAGGTAGTTTTGATTTGCATCTCTCTGATTGCTAATGATGTTGAACATTTCCTCATATATTTACTAGCCATTTGTATTTCTTCCTTTGTGAAGTGTCTATTTAGATCCTTGCCCATTTTTTTATTGGGTTATTTGTTTTCATAGCTGTGAGTTTCTTGAGTTCTCTGTATATCCCAGATATTAGTTCTCTATCAGAAGAGTAGCTGGCAAAAATTTTCTCCCACTCTGTGTGTTCTTGATAGTTTCCTTTGCTGCACAGAAGCTCTTCAGTTTAATGCAATCCCATGTGTTGATCTTCTTTTGAGTTGCTTGTGCTTTTGGGGTCTTGTTGAGAAGGTTTTTACCTGTGCCTATGTGTTGAAGTGTTGGTCCTATGCCCTCCTCAAGTAGCTGCAAGGTCTCTGGCCTACCTTGAGTTGCCTCTTGTGCAGGATGAGAAAGTGGGGTTTATTTCCATTTTCCTGCATATGATTAACCTGTGTTGCCAACACCATTTGTTAAAGAGGCTATCTTTTTTCCAGTGTATGTTTTTGGCTCCTTTGTCAAAAACCAGTTGACTGTAAGCACATGGGTCTGCTTCTGAGTCTTCTCTTCTGCTCCATTGGTCTCTGTGTCTGTTTTTGTGCCAATACCATGCTCTTTTTATTACTGTGGCTTTGTAGTAAAGTTTGAAGTCAAGTATTGTGATACCTCCTGCTTGGTTCTTGTTACTAAGAACTACTTTGGCTATCCTGGGCTTTTTGTTGTTCCAGATGAATTTAAGGACTGACTTTTCTATGTCTGTGAGGAGTGACTTTGGTAATTTAATGGGTATTGCATTGAATCTGTAGATCACTTTTGGGAGGATGGTCATTTTGATGATATTTATTCTGCCTATCCAAGAGCATGGTAGATCTTTCCATCTTCTAAGGTCTTCTTCAATTTCTTTTTTCAGCTTTTTGTAGTTTTCCTTATAGAGGTCTTTTACCTCCTTGGTTAGGTTTATCCCTAAGTATTTTACTTTTTGGGGTGCTATTGTGAGTGGAATTGCTTTCTGGGTTTCTTTTTCAGTGGTTTTATGGTTGGCATACAGGAAAGCTTCTGATTTTTTAAGATTGACTTTGTATACAGACACTTTGCTGAATTTGTTGATCAGTTCTATAAGTTTTTTGGCTGACTTTATTGGGTCTTCTAGGTATAGTATCATGTCATCTGCAAAGAGGGATAGTTTTAGTTCTTCTTTCCCTATTTTTACCCCTTTGATTTCCTTCTGTTGCCTGTTGCTCTGGCTAGAGTCTCAAGTACTATGTTGAACAGAAGAGGTGATAATGGACATCCTTGTCTTGTTTCTGTTTTTAGTGGGAACTCTTGCAGTTTTTCTCCATTTAATATGATATTGGCTGTAGGCCTATTGTATATTGCCTCTATAATTTTGAGGCATATTCCTTCTATTCTGATTCTCTGCAGTGCTTTTAGCATGAATGGGTGTTGGATCTTGTCAAATGCTTTTTCAGCATCAATTGAGATGATTATGTGATTTTTGTCTTTGAGTCTGTTTATGTGATGTATTACATGGATTGTTTTTCGTATGTTGAACCAGCCTTGCATCCCTGGGATGAACCCGACTTGGTCATGGTGTATAATTTTCTTGATGTGGTTTTGAATGCACATTGCTAGTACTTTGTTTAGCAGTTTTGCATCTAAGCTCATCAATGATATAGGCCTATAGTTTTCTTTTCTTGAGCTGTCTTTAATTGGCTTTGGTATTAATGTGATGTTGGCTTCATAGAAAGTGTTTGGGATGGTCCCGTTTCTTTCTATTTCACGGAATAGTTTGAAGATTATTGGGATTAGCTCTTCCATAAATGTTTTATAAAAATCTCTTCGAAAACCATCTGGCCCTGGGCTTTTGTTTGATGGTAAATTCTTTATTGCTGTTTCTATTTCTTTGATTTTTATTGGTTGATTTAAATTTTCTATGTCTTCTTGACTCAATTTAGGAAGGTTGTCTGTATCTAAAAAATGGTCAATTTCTTCCAGATTTTCCATTTTGTTGGGGTATAGTTTTTCAAAATAGTTTCTGATGATCCTCTGTATTTCTGCACTGCCAGTGGTAATATCACCTTTTTCATCTCTTATTTTGGTAATTATTTGATTCACTTTTTTTTTGGTTAGGTTGGCCAATGGTTTATCGATCTTGTTTATTTTTTCAAGAAACCAGCTTTTGGTTTTGTTGATTTTCTGTATTTTTTTTTATTCTCTATTTCATTAATTTCTGCTCTGCTTTTCATAATTTCCTGTCTTCTACTGGCTTTGGGGCTAGACTGTTATCTTTTTATTTTTGAGTTCTTTGAGCCAACTTCCATTCCTCTAGGCCTTGGGCCTGCCCTAATGCCAAACTGGCCCCTGCAGTCACAAATTCCATCCTATCACCAGTAGACCCAGCCTTCAGGCTAACCCCAGTGCCAGGCCAGCACCCTGTGCTGCAGACTACCCCTAACAGACCCAGACATCAGGTAGGTATAGCCCCAGACTCTCTGTGAGTCCTTGAAGATACAAACTCCAGGCTGGTCCCTACAATCCAGGCACCAGGTCTATCCCAGTGGATACTTGAACTAGTCAACCTTCCTGGACTCAGGACCACGCCCATTCCAGTGCCTGGCTGTACTCCATGGAATCAAGTTCAAGGTGGTTTCAGTGCCAGACTGACCCCTATGTATATAGGCCTTAGACCATCCTCTGCAGACCCAGGATCCGGGTCTGCCTCCACAGATCCATTCCCCAGGCCTGCTTCCATGGGTAGACCCATCCCCATGGACCCTGGAGCCAGATTGCCTCTCATGGTCCCAAGCTTTAGTTCTCTCCTGACCTAGGGACCAAACCAATTCCTGTGGATCTAGATACTGCATCTTTCCACATCCTAATTCAGGAACCTGCCAGCCTGCCTGAGGACTTCAACAGGAGTGTAGACCGTAGACTGTAGACCCTGCCAGGTGGCCCACCTGGAATCTCTGGATAGGGTGACTGGTGAAGGCCGTTCTCTGCTGAAGCCAATCTGTAAAGATTGGAATAGGTGCTTTTTTCTTAAAATGCTCACTCACCAATGCAAGGCCACAACCATAATAAATAATCAGGAATATGTCACCACCTAACCAACAAAACAATATTAGTAACGGACACTAAAGAAGTGGAGAACTACAAACTGCCCAACAAAGAATCCAAAATGGCCATGTTAAAGAAGTTCAGTCAGCTGCAATAGAACAGACGTAGACAACTAAATGAAATCAGGAAGAGTTAGAATTCAACAATGATAGCGTTATGGTTTGGATGTGAATTGGCCTCCAGGGACTTGTGTTGGGGGCTTGGTTCCCAATGCAGCAGTGTTCAGAGGTGGGAATATGGGGCAGTGATTGGATCATGAGAGCTCTGACCATATCCACAGATTATTCCACTGAGAGATTCAGACTTGATGACATTACTGGGAGGTGGTAAAACTGCAGGTGGTAGAGCCTAGTTGAAGGAAGTAGGTAACTGGGGGCATGCCTAGAAGTGTATGTCTTATGCATGGCTCTCTCTCTCTCTCTCTCTCTCTCTCTCTCTCTCTCTCTCTCTCTCTCTCTCCTTCCTGGCTATCATGAAGTGAGCAACTTTTCTTCAACTTCTGCCATGATGGCTTGCCTCAGGCCCAAAGCAATAGAGCCAGGCCAATCCTTGACTAAAACTATTGAAATGGTGATCCAATGAAAATCTTTACTTCTCTAAGTTGTTTTTCTTAGTATTTTGTCTTAGTGATGAAAAGCAAACTAAATCAAATAGAATCCATAAAAACAATTGAATAAACAAAAATTCTGGAGCTATTGACATGCTGACTGAAACAAAGAACTCCATAGAAATCTTTAACAGCAGACTTGATAAACAGAAGAATCAGTGAGCTAGAAAATAGGTCTTTAATATTAATCAATTACAGAAATAAGAGAATGCAAAAGATTGAAGAAAGCCTATGGGATTTATGGGACATTGTCAAGTGAACCAATATGCAAATATGGGAGTCTCAAAAGGAGTAGAGAAAGAAAAGGAGCAGAAAATTTAAATAAGTAATGACATAAAATTTCCCAAATGTGCAGAGAAATCTATTAAGCCCAAAGAACCCCAAATAAACTAAATATAGAGGTCTTCAATGAGACATATTATAATTAAAATTTCAAAGACAGAGAATTTAGAAAGCAACAAGAGAAAAAGCAAGTCATTACACACAGAGGAACTCTCCATAATGCTATAGGCATGAAAGGAAGACAAGAGAGGAAGAAAGGAATGAATCATTCACAAAACAACCAGAAAAGAATTAACAAGATGATGGTAGTAATTCCTTCCCTACCAATAATAACCTTGAATGCAAATGAGTTAAATTATCCATTCAAAAGACATGTACTGACTAAAAAAACTAAAGTCCCAACTATATGCTGCCTACAACAGACTCAACTTTAGTTTTTTTTCTTTTTTTTTTTTTGCAGTACTGGGGATTGAACTCAGGAGCATTCTACCTCCGAGCTATACCCCCAGCCCTATTTTTTATTCTTTATTTTGAAACTGAGTCTCACTAAGTTGCGTAGTGCCTCACTAGGTAGCTGAAGCTGGCCGTGAACCCAGATTCTCTGGTTTCAACCTCCCGAATACTGGGATTACAAGCGTGCACCACCACGCCCGGCTTAACTTTAGTTTTAAGTGTACACATAAGCTGAAAGTGAAGTGAGGGGAAAAGATACTCCATGGGAATGGTAACCAAAGGATAGCAGGAGTGGCTATACCTAGACAAAATAGACTTTACATCAAAAACTGTCAATGAGATAAGATAATTACATAATAAAGGGATCAATTCATCAAGAAGATATAATGTTTGTAAATATGGATGCCATATTGGAGAAATATGCAAAGTAAATATTAATACAACTGAAGGGAGAAATAGAGACTAATACAATAATTGTGAGGAACCAATGCCCTATTTCAACAATAGATTATTCGGACAGAAAGTCAAAAGGAAGCAGCATACTTGGACAACAATATAGACCAAGCTAACCTACAAATATATAGAACATCCCATCCAACAGGAGTAGAATACACATTCTTCTCAAGTGCATAGGATAAATCATATGTTAGGCTGAAAACAAATATAACAAATTTAAGATGATTGGAATCATTTTATTTTCTTTTTTGGATGTACTGGGGATTAAACCCAGGGGCATCTACCTCTGAGACACAACCCCAGCCCTATTTTTTAGTTTGAAACAGTCTTGCTAGGTTGCTGAGAGTTTTACTAAGTCCTGAGGCTGGCCTTGAACCTGTGATTTTCCTGTCTCAGCCTCCCAAGTACTGGGACTACAGGCATATACCACCATGCACAGCTCCAGTATTTTTTTTTCTTTTTACTATAATGATGTGAAACTAGATATTAATTAAAGGATAGAAATTTCACAAATATATGGAAACAAGAAAGGAAGAGAAAAAAAAGTTATAAATGAAAGAGGAAACTACTGATTTACAGAAATATAAAGGATCCTAACAGATATGAACAATTATATACCAAAAAAATAGATAACTTGGAAGAAATGGATAAATTACTAGAAACATAACCTGCTGAGACTGAATCATGAAAAAGTAACTAGGAATAGATCAATAATTAGTAAAGTTATTGACTAGGACTCAAAAATCTTTCAACAAAAAAAGCCCAGGACCTGAAGGCTTCAACAGTGAACACTATAAAACTTTTAAGAAGTAATACTAATCCTTTTAAAACTCTTCCAAAAACCAGAAAAGGGAACATTTCTAAGCTCATTTTATGAGGCCAGCATTACCCCATACCAAAGCCAGATGAGGACACTGCAAGAAAGGAAAACTAAAAGCCAATGTCCTAATGAACATAGATGCAAAATAATCAACAAAATGTAGCAAACTGAATTCCATAGCACATTAAAAGGATTATAAACCATGGATAAGTGGTTTATAATCCCAGGGTTTATCCTAGTGATACAGAGAAAGTATAATATATGCAAATCGGGAAATATGATCCTCCACATTAACAGAATGAAGGATAAAAATCCTATAATCATCTCAGCAGGTGCAGACAAAGCATTTGACAAGATTTAGTGTTTCTTTAAGCTAAAACCTCTTAACAAATTAGGCATGAAAGGAATGTACCTCTACATATTAGCCATATATTAACACACCCACAGTGTTATCAGGGGATAAGAGTGAGGAGGAGGAGCTAGGGGCACCTTTGATCAAAAGGTACAAAGTTTCAGTTTGTCAGGATGGATAGATTCTGGAGGTCTACCGTACATCATAATGACTATAGTTAATAATAATGTATTTCTTACTTGAAAAATTTTAGGAGAGTAGATCTTACGAATAGATCTACTCTCCTAAAATAGTAGATCAAAACAAAATTTGATTAGTATGTTATGGGATGGATATATTACTTAGCTTGATTTATTCATTTTACAGTGTAATATATATATTATATATACAATATATTGTAATATATATTGTAATATATATACACCTATAACATATTGCATTATGTTGTGTTATATATATCATAACATGATGCATACCATAAACACAATTTATATTTTTTCATTATGCTTAAATAAATCTAGGAGGAATAATAATTATTAAACTAAACTATAACTACTCCTAAATGACTACTAAAATATTAATAAATAACAACAAAAAATTGAATATAGATTAGGAGCCCAATAGAAAAATGGTCAAAAGAGATAACAGGCCTTATATTAGAAGAACTTCAAATGATCAACATACTTCTAAGATATCCCAACTCTGGTAAATAGGGCAATATATATCAAAATCACAATGAAATGCCTTTTAACTGAGTGGTTAAAGTTAAAAACCTTGACAATATCAAAGGAGTAAAGAGAGCTCAGAGCCTACTGGGGGAGACAGTGACTTACTGTACGGCCAGAAGGCAGTTTTATTTTGAACAAGGTCTTGCTAGGTTGATGAGAGTCTCACTCCTTGCTGAGGCTGCCCTTGAACCTACGATCCTCCTGTCTCAGCAAAGTTTCTTTTTACTTGTTTTTTTTTGCTTTGTATTTTTGTGGTACTAGAGATTGAACCTAGGGATATTCTACCTCTAAGCTACACCCCCAGACTTTTTTTTTTTTTTTTTTGCTTTGAAACAGGGTCTTGCTAGATTGATGAGAGTCTCATTACTTGCTGAGGCTGTCCTCAAATCTAGGATCCTCCTGTCTCAGCCTTCCAAGTACTGGGATTATAGGCATGTCCCACCACTCCCAATCTTTTTTATATTTTTTTGGAGTTTAAAAAAATGTGATGTTATCTTTTCTGTTCTTTTTCTCATGCCCTATACCCAATCTGAATAATTGTCCTCAAAATAGATTCAGAATCAGACTATTTTATCTTTCTACTATTACTGCACTATCCAAGCCACTATTTCCCCTTGCCTGGAGTACCACACTGTTCTGAGCTAGCATCTCCTTCCTTCTTGCTTCCATAAGATCTATCCTCCCTATTTTCACAAGATTTCACTAAGAATGAGTCAGATCCTGTCATTCTCAAAATCTCCAAATGGCTGCCTGTCTCACTTGCAGTAAGAACCAGTCTCCTTTCAGAAGCCTACAAGGCCTTGTGTGATCTGACATTCCACTACTTCTCTGACTTCCTTTCTTGTTCCGGTCCACTGGTTCTTTCCACTACAGCAACTCTGTCCTTGTTATTCCTAAACATATCAGATGTGCTCCTGCCTAAAGGTCTTTGTATTTGCTATGCACTTTCTTTGGCCCAGAATACTTTTCCTTCAGATACCCAAACTACTTATTACTTCATTTTCTTTAGTTCTGCTCCAATGTCACCTGACTTACCAGAGAAGTGACACCCTAACCGCTGATATAAAATAATTTTAGCCCTCAGATATGTCTTCTCCCACCATTATATCACACATGCTATATTAAGTATTTACTTAACATTTCTCATGTTTTCTTCAACTAAAACATAGTTTCCATGAAAGTGGGCAGTTGGGTAGTACACTACTTATATTCTCAGTGCCTAAAATAGCACATGACTCATGGGTGACTTTGAAAATGTATTTATTAAATGATTAACCAATGAGTATATGGTGAGGAGTTTGAACCAGTAAATGACAATTTATTTGGAAAAAAAATCACTCTGACTGCAGTATGGAAAATGGATTAAAGGGGATGAGATTTGAGCCAGGGGTTCTGTTGGTAGCCTGTATTCACCTGTGGGTAAACATTTGAATGTTTGCTGATATTTTACTTCTATAGCTTTTTAACAGCATGCATGTTGAAAAATCTCATTTGTTTTTGCACTAGATTCTGAGACAGTTTAAGTGAATTAAAATATGGGACCAGTTTTTCCAGCACATGGACTGATACAAGCATTCTCTTATTGGGCCTCTACTAATACCATGTTGCTTCATTCATCTTCTTATTGTGTTTCCCACAGAGGTAGGCTGGATGGGACTCTGCAGTGACTGAGAGAGTGAGTGGAAAGGGAGAGTTACTACTGAAAATGCTCAGTCCCAGTTCCTAATTTACCCACAAACACGAGCTAATCTATATCATGTCAACTATAATTAGAAGGCGGACTTAGCACCTCAATGCTGTGATATAAAATAAACCCTGCCATGCTCTCAGACACCAACATACAGGGTGAAGTTAATTTAATGTATACACAGTTTGTTTCTGTGGCAGTCAGGAATCAGTTTATGCCATTGTCATCTCTGACTTTCTTAGAGTCACATGACTTTGTAACAGCTAGGCCATAATTAGCCTGGGTCATGCTCAGTGACTTCATAGTAGCCTATAAACAAACTATTGTGTTTAACAGAGAATCCATTAATGATACCATCGACAGTAGCATTTTTATTCATATGCAATAAAATGCAAGATCAGGCAGGTGGTTTTATATTTTAAAATGTAAACATACGTTCTTTACTGTGAGAGTAAATTCTTGTTTGCCTGCTTCTATAATAGTGTTTTACCCCAAGAATTGCCAACACAAATTAATTTATAGAAGGTATTTATTTTTTGCTATGATGTAGAAATGAGTTATATTGGAATTAGTTGCTATATTTACAAGTCTTAGTATTTGCTAATATAGGAGACCCTTATTATCTTAGTGTTAAAAGGCTACTTAAGTGAATTCATAAAATATGGGAACCAGAAATTCATAATAAATTATGGAAAAGTATGTTATTTTATCTTGAAAAATAAAACAAATTCAAAATTAAGTATATTCCATTTTAGTTTGAGTTAGTCATTAATTATAATTATTATAATCAGCAAAGATACAGACTACAAAAACTGGGTCAAGAATAATAGTCACCTAAGTAGCCATTGATACTAAGGAATTTAAATTTGTACTTTTAAGTCTTCTCAGAAAGCTCCAGAACCAGATGATTTCCTACCAAACATATAAACAAAAAATAGGTATTGCCCTGATTAAAACTATACAAAGACACTGCAAGAAAAGAAACTAAAGACAAATTACTTATCATGAATAGGTGAAAAAATTTTAACAAATTTTAGATGAAATCTATGGTATCTAGAAAAGATAAGCAGATTACAACCAAGAAGTGTTTATCCCAGGAATTCAAGGCTGGCTTAATATTTGAAAACCCATCAATGTAATTCACTATATTTATAGACTAACGCCCAAAACCCACATAATCATCTCAATAGGGAGAGAAAAAAACATTTGACAGTATTATGGTATAAGTTCTCATCAAACTAGGAGAGAACTAAATTGTAGAACAGAATATATAACCTGAATCCATAAAACTTCTAGAAAGAAACATCAGGGAAAACGTTTGTGACCTTAAATTAGGCAAACATTCCTTCTTTATATATAACACTTAAAGCATGATCCATAAAAGGAAAAACTGTTTGGGTTTAGAATGTTCCTCCAGAGGCTCATGTCTTGAAAGCATGGTCCCAGTGCAGGAAGGTTCAGAGATCTGGCATGACTGGAGGAGGTGGCTCACTGGGGATGCCGTCTTGGGGACCCTAATATATTCCTAATGTCCTCCTCTTACTCTCTGCTTTACAACCACCATGGTGTAAGAGCAGTGTCCCTCTGCCATGCCTCATTGCTGCAGTTTCTGCCTCAAGCAGGTTGACTGTGGACTGAACCTCTGAAACTATGAGACTGAATAAATCTTTCCTCCTCTAAATTGTGCTTGTTCACAAATTTAAATTTTGATCACATAGAGAGAAAGGCTGCCTAATATAAATATATAAAGAACTCTAAAAACTCAAAAACAAGTAAACAACCTAGTAAAACATGGATAAAACTTTATGCAGTTCACCAAAGAAGATGGAAGGTGGTGAATAAGCACATGAAAAGATGTTCAGCAGTATTATTTATTAAGGGACTACAAATTGATAAGTATGAGATACCACCTGATATCCATCAGAATGTGTAAAATTTAGAAGACTGACCTTACCAAGTGGTAGCAAGTACATAGAGCAACTATAATTCTTATAAAAAGCTTTTAGGAATATAAAATTGTAGAACTACTTTGGAAATTCTTAGAAGTTTGAACATACACCCACTTACTAACATAGCCATTCCATTCATTAGTATTTGTGCAGAAGAAGTGAAACGTGTATATAATAACTTAACTTGTACATCAATGTTTGTAACAACTTTGTCATGACTGAAAACAATACAAATAGCCAACAACAATTGAATGGATAAGCAAATATTGGTATATCCACACAGTGAAGTGCTACTTAACAATTAAAAAAAATAAATAAACTATTAATACATGCAGCAACATGAATGAATTTTAAGAGTCATTCATGCCAAGAGAAAGTAGATGAAGTATGTAGTATATGATTTTGTTTTAATAAAATTCTTGATACTACACATGCATCTGGCAGAGATAGGTACAATGGTTAAGATTACAAATGGAAACCTGGAAACCTTAGGGGTGAAGGATATGTTCATTTTCTTGATTGTACTGATGGTTTCCCAGGTATATAAAGATATTGAAAATGATCAAACTGTATACTTTAAGTATTTTCAGTTTATTTAATAAGTCTACAAAATAAGATAGTAGAGCGAGATTGATACACTGAACTAACCATGACCCGTCTGTGTCTTGAAATCTATCAATTCTTAAATGAGGACTAGGCAAAATTGGAGTCAAAAGTAGAGTTTACTTACACTATCTATTTATAATTTGTATTGTATAGCCAATTTATTTGCTCAGTTAATTGTTTGCCAATAAATTATGATTGTTAAGATACATTTTTATGTTAAACTTAAATAGTCTTCAAACATGGTCATGTACAATAATCACCTGTGAGAAATTGCTAGATATGGAAGCTCTAACCAATAGGCATTCTGAATCATAGATGTGGTCGTGGAGTCTGGACTCTGCTAGTTTAGCAGGGTCTCATTTGCAAGGGTTCCATCCTCGTAACCTAATCACCTCACAAATCCCCCACCTTCTAATCCATGGGGATTAGGAATTCAACATATACATTTTTGTGGGGACATAAACATTCAATCCTTAGCAGATAAATTATAATGTAGAACTAAAAGCAGAATTAGAATCTTTCACAAAATCATAAATATATTTATGAACTGAAGGATGAATATCAAATATAATTGAAAAGCAATCAAATTTTAAATGTTCATACTTGTTTTATTCAATATTCTTGTACATTAAATTAACATAATTTAATGTTTCTTATTGTCTCTTTAGTATTATAACTTACTGTTTCATTTTCCATAGATACGAAGCCATTATCATCTCAGGAACTAAAATGGCCAAACAAATCCAGGAAGAAATACAGCGAGGTGTGGAGTCATGGATAGCCCTTGGGCACAGAAGACCTCACCTCAGTATCATTTTAGTAGGAGATAACCCAGCAAGCCATACATATGTCAGGAATAAGATAAGAGCTGCCTCTGCAGTAGGTGGGTATGTGTTTTAGTTGTAATTATTACCGCGTTTTCTGTTTCTACTTAAAAGTGTGATGATGATGAGTGATATTATCAAATAAGTGTCATTTGAACAACATGTATTATTAGTAGAGATTATTCAATTACTAAAGCTTATATTAATTTCTTACTATTTTTCAGGTTTCTTATCACATCAATTCAGTGTGATTTCATATATTAAGGGAGAGATAAGATGAATAGTTCACATTTGGGAGGCCTGCATTCATTACATTTGCTTTAAGCAAATAATAAATCTCACTAGTTTACTCTGTCCAACTCGGCTTGACAAGGATAGTGGTAGTGGCATTTTTATTGTACTCAAATCTACTAAGAATCTGCTATCATAAATCAGTGTAAGTTGTCCTCTGGTATGCTAGCCAAAAAATGTGTGCAAATCATGAGATAAGACCTGAACACTGTCTTTGGTATGAGGGCCTTTCCTTCCAGTGGGACAGGAGCATAGAAAACCAACCACACAGTGTGTAAAACACCATTAATGAAAAGTCACATCCTGGTTATTCACATGACTGTGCTTGTTTTTCTTCCAGGTATTTGTAGTGAACTCATCATAAAACCTACGGATATTTCTCAGGAAGAACTTTTGGATATAATTGATCAATTGAACATGGACCCAAGAGTCAGTGGTATATTAGTTCAGTTACCACTTCCAGGTACATGATGTACTCCTATATATCTGTTTGATTGGGAGAAAGGGCATTTTACAACATAATAACATGATACTGAAAGTAATTTATAAATATGTTCAAAAAGTTGAGGTAGTTATACTAGTATTGTGTCATAGATCACAATTTCTTAACAATTCATGGTTACAGTGATAAAAAATATGAAAGAAAACTTGGGCACTGGCAATATATGAAACAACCATAAAAATGACTGTTCATGCTGAAATCAGGCAAAGTGATTTTAATGATCAATGGGAAATACAATATTTTTTTCTGTGACCTTTAAACTTTTGTCAAGCCAGACATGGTGGTGCACTCCTATAATCCTAGTACTTGAGAGGCTGAGTCAGGAGGATCCCAGGTTTGTGGCCAGCCTCAGCAACTTAGTGAGGCCCTCTGCAACTTAGTGAGATTCTATTTTAAAATAAAAAATAAAACAGGGCTGGGGCTATAGCTCAGAGGTAGAATGCCCCTGGATTCAATCCTAGTATTACAAAAGAAAAAAAATTATTAAAGCAATAGAAACTCTTAGTGTAGTTTATAAATGTATAGTGAAATAAAAGCAAAATTAAAGCTGGGTGTGATGGTGCATGCTTATAACCCAGTACTTGGGAGACTGAGACAGGAGGATCCCAGGTTTGCGGCCAGCCTCAGCTACTTATTGAGGCCCTCTAAAACTTAGCAAGACCCTGTTTCAAAATAAAGAATTAAAAACCATGCTGGGGGTATAGCTCAGAGGTGGAATGTCCTTGAGTTCAATCCTCAGTACCACAAAAAATAAATAAATAAATAAATAAATATGTATGTATAAAATGAAAGCAAAACTAATATTTATGTAATACCCTGTAATTTAAAACACTGAAAATTAAAGTTGCAAAAAAAAAAAAGGAATTGTCAACAGTACTTTGAGCCTATAATGGTGGTGCAGGTTTATAATTTCCAGTTATTATGGAAGTTGAGGCAAGGGGATCAAAACTTTGAGGTCAGTGTAGGCAACTTAGCAAAAGCCTGTCTCAAAATAAAATAGGAAGGGCTGGGATGTAGCTCAGTGGTAGAGTGCTTGCCTCTCATGCACCAGGACCTACATTTGAGACCTAGTGCTGAAAAATAAGTAAATAAATGACAGAAAGAGTAATTTGACATTTGAGTAGTGCTTGCTTTCACCTCACTATACACCTTATGATATGGAACAAGCGTCTTTTCAAGGTCATGGTGAGCTGAATTGCCATATTCCTTTCTAAGTTTGGATCAGATTCCAACATTTTATCCTGTTCAATGTGATGAAATATTGCTGAGCATTTCTTTAATGTGCAACTTTATGTAGGCATCATTTCCTCTGGGACACCATCATCCTTTTCATCACATTCATTTCCATTATTTGTATGGATCAGTTCACCTTTGCTGAGGTTCTCCGTCTGCATTGCTATATCTCTTCAAAGGATGCAGTGTTAACAGTCCACAGTCAGCTTGTGCAGCTCCATTTACATTCCATTAGAATCCTGTTGAAGTGACTTTATCTTGTTTTTATATATTTATCAGGCTTTTTCAACATAATTCTTACCTTTGCTTCATGCAGGCCTAGGTGTCTCATATCTTTACTTTGCTGTCACCATTTTTCAGATTTGCTACCCACTCACATTTCACTTCTAGCATTGGTATGTTTGGTGTCTTCCCTGTACTTTCATCTTTACTGGCAAATGTTTTCTATCAGTTATCCACTTTTGTAAAATGTTTTGTGGGTTTATCTGTGTGGGAGACATGGAGATAATATTCTTTGCCGTCCGTGTCCATGTTTGAATCGAATTAATAAACGGGCAATGCCCAATCACCAGCAAGCAGTCTTTGGAAGAAGTGCCATGATTGGTCAATGATCATGATGCTCATCTCTTATATACATCATGATCTGTGAGCTGAAGAGCCAGCAGCTTTTATAATATTACAGCTAATGTAGAATGATAGCTGAAATTTGAACTACATTGTTGGAGGACTAGTATTCATACATATTTGAATTTTGCAAAGTAGGGACTAATAGAATAGTATAGGTTCCAGTAGTTTTGTGCAGTTTTGAATTCTCTAAATTTCGATCAGTAATTATATAATATACAGAAAGTAAAGCTGTATGATGCTACTGTATAGGATCTTTATATAGTATTAATATCTTCCTTTATCTAATGATATAACTTAATATCTCAATATATGTTAAACATTTTGTGCTGTTTAGATTATGCCAAAGTAAACATTTCTAATTATTTTCTCCAATATTGCTGCACTTAAAAAATAATCAAACTGGAAAAATTCTTAGATGCTATCAAGTTTTCTCTCTGAGAAAAACGCTCTGACAGTGCTGTTGATTTATCATGTTAAAGTCAAGGTAGTGATACATTATTTACTTTTAAAACTAGGTGAAGAATTCAATATATGTAATACTCTCATTTAGTACCATAGGAAAATGTGGTTTAGAGAAGATTAGAAATTTATTAACGTAACAAATCTTTCCAATTGTTTGGCTCAAGCCAAAAAAAGTCTATTTTTGGTACTGTAGTTGCCAAACAATCACCTTATAGTTCACAGTTTTGTAACCTCCTCCATTTATACAACATTCAAATAGTTTTATAAAACATGTCACAATATTAGTTCTTAAAATGTCCATACTACCCAAAGTGATCTATAGATTCACTATAATCCCTATCAAAATCCCAGTGGTATTTTTCACAGAAACAGAAAACACAATCATAAAACTCATATGAAGCCACCTTGAATAGCCAAAGCAATCTTGAGCAAAAAGAACAAAGAATGAGGCCTCATGCTACCAGATCTCAAAATTGACTACAAAGCTATAGTAATCAGACCCACACAGTACTTGTACAAATAGGGACATATAGGTCAGCAAAACAGAATAGAGAGCCCAGGATTAATCCACACTAAAGGTCAACTCTCTTTGGCAAACTTTCCAAGAACATACATTAGGGAAAGGACACCTTTTCAAGAAATGGTATTGGGAAAACATGCAGAAGAATGAAATTAGACTCGTATCCTTTATATAACAATCTACTCAAATGTATTAAAGACAATGTAGACCTGAAACTGTAAACTACTAGAGAAAAACTTAAGGAGAAACCTACTCAACATTCTTCTGGGCTAAGAATTTGTGGATATGACCCCCAAACCAAAAATAGACAAATGAGATTACATCGAACAAAATGGTATGCACAGTAATGGGAACAATCAGCAAAACAAAGAGGTAAATATAGAATGAGAGAAAACATTTGGGAACCATACATCTAGTATGGGGTTAATAGCCAAAATATAAGGAACTCAAGCAACCCGATAGCAATAAAACAAATAACCCTATTTAAAAATGGGCAAAGGACCTGATTAGACATTTCCTAGAGAAGACGTATAAGTGGCCAATAGATATATGAAAAAAGAAGCAAGTTCAACCACATTTGTCATCAGGGAAAAGCAAATTAAAACACAAAGAGAGATTACCTTATAACTTTTAGCATGGCTATTGTCATAAAAACAAAAGTATTGGTGAGGATGTGGGGAAAATGGAACCCTTGTGTATTGTTGGGAATGTAAATTGGTACAACCATTATAGAAAACAGTATAGAAGTTCCTCAAAAAATTCAAAATAAGCTGGGCATGGTGGCCTGCACTTGTAATCTCAGTACTTGAGAGGCTGAGCTAGAAAGATCATGGGTTTGAGGACAGCCTCAGCAAGTAGTGAGACTCTCAGCAACCTAGTGAGACCCTGTTTCCAAACAAGAAATAAAATTGGGCTGTGGGAGTAGCTTGAAGGTAGCATGCCTCTGCATTCAATCCCCAGCACTATAAATAAACGAATAAATAAATAAATGAATAAATAAATAAATCTACCATATGATCCAAATCTACTTTTGTGTATATATCCAAAGGACACGAAGTCAGTATACCAAGGAGATGTCTGCACTTCCATGTTCACTAATTCATAGTAGCCAAGAAACAGAATCAACCAGAATGCTTGTCAGTGTATGAATGGATAAAGAAAATATGGTGCATACACACAATTGAATGGTATTCAACCATAAAAAGGAGGAAATCCTGCCATTTGTGACATGGGTGACAATAGAGTATGTTATGCTAAGTGAAATAAGCCATGCAAGTAGAAACAAATACCACATGGTTTCATGTATATATGGAATGTAAAAAACAACAAACCCACAGAAACAGTAGAATGGTGGTCAGTAGAGGAGTGTATATGTATATAGATGTTGGTCAAGAATACAAAATTTTACTTAGACATGATGAGTAAATTCTGGAGATGTATTTACAACATGAGAAGTATAGTTCTTAATGCCATATTGTACAATTGAAAATTGCTAAGAAAGTAGATTTCACATGTTCTTGTCACACAAAATTTTACTGGAAATGTTAATTAGCTTGTCTTAGTTCTTCTATAAAATGCATGCATGTTTGAAAATATGTTGTGCACCACAAATAAATATAATTTTCATCTGTCAACTAAACTTTTGAAAGTCATTTTACAAAACTACTATATTTTCTGGGAGATTTCTAACATCAGATTTAGTTTGCCTTAACAAAATAAATTTTGTCTGTGTGTGGTACTGGGGATTGAGCCTAGGGAGATTCTACCTCTGAGTTGTATCCTAGCCTTTTTTTAAATTTTGAAACAGGGTCTTGCTAAGTTACTGTACACTGGCCTTGAATTTGGAATCCTCATGTCTCAGCCTCCAAAGTACTGGAATTATAGGCATGTGTCACCATGCCCAGCTTAAAATCAAATTTTAATCTAGAAATTTTACCCCTTGTAAACATTCCTTATTTGGTGACTTTATTATCATTTTGTCACTAGATGGCACTGGTGATCTCTCTATACTAGTGACTAAATTGCTTGAGTCTGTTCCTAGCATAGTAAGAAACATAGCCAAAGGGAACATAGCAAATGTCTGGATGCTCTGAGAAAGGACAGTTTTCTATCTAGATGAAAAGTCAGTAATCTAGACTTTATATATATATGTAAATGTAAATATATATATATATATGTAAATGTAAATATATATATATAAAAGAAATGAGTGGCAAACATTTATTACATTAAGTATTTATTATGCGAGGCGCTTTACATTTAACTCATTAAATCCTCACAATAATCCTGTGGAGTGGAGTTATTTTTCTCCACTCCATAGGATTATAAAAAATATGTATATATTTTCTCCAAATATATACATATTTTTCTTTTCCTTTTCCTCTTCCTCTTCCTTTTTTCCTTCCTTCCTTCCACTTGGGAATACACTGATAAATCAAAGATGTTTACCATGAAACCAAAAGCAACCACTAAAATAATACAGCAAACAATTATAGCTAAAAGCTAACAAAGGAGATAAAGTAGAATGATAAAAATAGAATCATTACAAATATTTAATTAATTTATAGAAAAAAAGATGGAGAAAAGAATAAATAAGACACATAAGATGATAGGTTTAAACATAAAAAATATATAATGTAAATAACTCAACAAACACAAGAGGATGTTAAATTAGATAAAAATCAAGACACAACTATATGTACAACAAGAAACAAACTTCATATATAAAAACATAGAAAAGTGAAAAACAGCAGGATGCTAACACTAAACAGAAGAAAGCTTTAATACTTATGTTACTATCAAACAGAATACATTTTAGCACATTGAATATTTCTAGGGATCAAGAGGTTATTCCTCAATGATTGAAACATTAATTTATCAAAAAGTAACTAACTTTAATTTTTATAATAGAAAATCTTCAAGCATGAAAACAAAATCCGGAAGAAAGTATAAACAAATCTAAAATTATAACCATAGGGCTTAAAACTTCTCAATAATTGAAAGAACAATAGACAAAATCAGTAAGAATGTTGAAGATTTCAAATACAATATCAATTCTATTAACATTTATGGGACAGTCTCTTCCAAGCAGAGTACACATTTCTTTTTTTTCAAGTTCACGTAGAACATTTACAAAGATGTACCACATTTTAGGCCATAAAACAAATCTCAAATATAAAAGTATTCATGTCACATAAAGCACATTCTCTGAGCACAATGGAATTAAATTAAAAATCAATAGCAGAAAATATGTAAAACACCTAATAATTGGAAACTAAATAACATGCTTCCAAATAACCTTTGTGTCAAAGAAGAAAATAAAAGGAAAATTGGAAATTATTTAAAACTTTTTATAAAAACACATATACAAACCATAGCATATCAATGTTTATGGTCTGGGCATGGTGGCATATACCTGTAATCCCAGTACTTGGGAGGCTGAGACAGGACCCCAGATTTGAGGCCAGTCTCAGCAACTTATCAAGACTCTCAGCAACCTAGCAAGACCCTGCTTCAAAACAAAAAATAAAAATGTCTGGGGATGTGGCTCAGAGGTAGAATGCCCTGAGTTTATTTCCAGTAACACACACACACATGCACACACACACACACACACACACACACACACACATTTATGGGAGGCCATTAGAGCAGTTCTTAGGTGAAAATATATGGCACTAAATGCCTATCTTAGAAAAGAATGCTCTTAAATAGATGACTTTTGCTTTTCTTTTTCCTGTAAGATACTAAAAAAAGAACAACAAATGAGACACAAAGTAAGGGAAAAAAGAAAGAATGAAAGTTGGAGCAGAAATTGAAGAAATAGAAAATATAAAGAAAAGAAACAAAATCAGTAAAACCAAAGCTAGACCTATCAGGGAAAAGATACAAATTTCCAAATTTAGGAATGAGAGAGGGAACATCACTATAGATTGTATAGATAATAAGGGAATATTTTGAGCAACATTAGATCAGTTTGACAATTTAGATGAAATGGATAACTTCCTATTACCAGAGCTCACTAAGGAAGAAATACAAATGGCCAATAAATGTATGAGGAAATGTTCAACATCATTAGCAATCAGAGAGATGCAAATCAAAACTACCTTGAGATTTCACCTAACTCCAATCAGAATGGCAATCATAAAAAACATGAACAACAATAAATGCTGGCGAGGGTGTGGAGAAGTGGGAACCCTAATACATTGATGGTGGGGTTGCAAATTAGTGCAACCACTTTGGAAAACAGTATGGAGAATCCTCAGACGAATGGGAATGAACCTACCATATGATCCAGCAATACCACTTCTGGGTATCTACCCAAAAGAATGGAAACCAAATTATCAGACTGACACATGTGTATATAGCTGCACAATTCAGAATTGCCAAACTATGGAAATAGCCAAGATGTCCATCGACAGATGAATAGATTACAAAACTATGGGATATGTACACAAGGAATTTTACTCAGCCATAAAGAACAAAATCATGTTATTTGCAAGGAAATGGCTGCAACTGGAAAACATTATTTTAAGTGAGATTAGTCAATCACAAAGAGTAAAAAAGCATATGTTCTCCCTAATATGTGGATGCTAGGAAGCAGATGGGGCATAAGAGGGACTCCAGATAAAAAAGGAGAAACCCTAGATAAGCAAAGAAGTTGACTTAACTGAAGGGGATGGATGGGGCGGTGAGACACCCTAATGCACATGATGTACTTTCACAAACATATCAAAGTCAATCACTAAACTGAACTTGAGAAGGAGGGAGGGCGAGGGAGTGGGGTGGGAATTAGGGAAGGGGTTAAATGGGAAATGTGTGCATATACGCCTTTATTAGCTTGTACCTAACAAAGATGTATGATTACAATGCACCAATTAATGAAAAATAATTAAAAAAAGAAAACCTCAAAAAGATAAATATATGAATTATTCTATTAAAATTTACTTTGTAAATTTACTTTGTAAATTTTCTACAAAAAAGTAGGAAGAAAGTTCCACATTTGCATGACTTTCCTGCTGAATTCTATTACATATTTAAAGAATAACAATTCTTTTTTTTGTATATAACAATTCTAATGAAGAGGGAACACTACTGGATACTATTGGACTCATTATATAATGCCACAATTAGATACAAAAAACCCAAAGCTACTACAAGAAAGGAAAACCACAGTTTAGTATCCTTCATGAAAATAGATACAAAAATTATTTTAAAAACTTTAACAAACTGAATCCAACAATATATAATGGGATCAATCATCATGATCAAATGAGATTTATTCCAAGAATGCAACATTATTTTAATGCTAATTAAAATATGAAAATGGTTTTATAACACAATGAATTGCATCATGGTAACAAACTAGAAGTGAAAGTCATATGATCATCTGAATTGATACAAATAAAGTCTTTGATAAAATATATCATCAATTCCCAATAAATGCTTTTTCAAGCTGATCAAAGGCATTTATAAAAAATCTGAAGCCAACATCATAGTTGATTTTGAAAGACTGGATATTTTTCTCCTATAATCAGAAAGAAGGCAAGGATGTCTACTTTTGCCAACTATACTAAGATTTTTACTGGAGATTTCAGCTAGCGCAATAAGGCAAGAAAGGGAATAAAAATGACAGATGACATGATTGTCTATGAAAAAATTAATGCTATGTGCCAAAAAGAAAAGAAAATTACTAGTATTTGCAAGTGAATTTAGCAAGGTTGGAGAATATAATATTAGCAGAGAAAAATCAAAGAAATCAGATATTGAATTTAAAAAAATACTTAACATTAAAATGTGACATCTTTAGGGATAAACTTGACAGAATATATGGAAAACCTGTACATTGAAAACTAAAGGATAAAAGACAACCTAATTAAATATATCAATATACAATATTCATGCATCAAAAACTAAATATTAAAATGTAAGTTTTACTCAAACTATTTTTTACATTCAAATCAGTTCCAGACAAAATCTCAGTATACTTTTCCATAGGAATTAACATAATGTAAAATTCATAGGGAAGTACAAATGACCTAAAATAGTCCAAATAATTTTGTGAATGAGTAGCCTCATTGGAGGATTAACACTGATTTTAATATGAATTATATAACTACAATAATCAAGGAAACTGGACATTGGGATTAAGATAGAAAAACAGGTCGGTGGAACAAAGTAGAAAACACATAAATAGGTTCACACTTTTTTTTTTTTTTTGCGGTACTGGGGATTGAACTCAGGGGCATTCTACCTTCGAGCTACACCCCCAGCCCTATTTTTTATTCTTTTATTTTGAAACCAAGACTCACTAAGTTGCGGAATGCCTCACTAGGTAGCTGAGGCTGGCCGTGAACACGGATCCTCCGGTCTCAGCCTCCTGAATGCTGGGATTACAAGCGTGTGCCACCACGCCCGGCTCAGGTCCACACTTATTAACAACTGATTTTTTTTTTTTTTTTACAAAAGTAAAAAAGCAAATACATGCAGAATATAATTTCAACAAATGGTGTTGGAACAATTGTTTATCTGTATAAAAAGCAATGAACTTTGATCCACATGCCACAAGATATACAGAAATTAACTAAAAATGGATGATAATTCTAAATTTAAAATTTAGAAATGGAGATATTTTCATATAAATTTGTGATCTTGACTAGAATTTCTTAAATTAAATCACCAAAATGTAAAACAACTACTCTTCTAAAGGCACTATTAAAAGAATGAAAAGATGAACCATAGACTTGAAGAAAATATTTACAAAGCAAATATCTGATATATCCTTTATATATATATTATATATATATATCCCCTCTGTATATCCTACATATTATAGTCTATATACAGATATATCTCTCTGTATATATATGTATATATATATATATATATACATATTCCCTCTCTATATCTATATCTATATCTATGTCTATATATTTATATCTATATCTATAGAGAGAAAAAGTTTTCAAAAGTTAATAACAAAGAAAATAACAATGAAGAAAGCCCCTCTTCTAGCCAGACTAACATAGCATATCATAGAATGAGTGGCTTATACAACAGAAATTTATTTCTCATAGTTCTAGAGGCTGGAAGTCTGACATCCAGGGTGCCAGAAGGGTTGGGTTCTGATGAGGGCTCTTTTCCTAGCTTGTAGATGGAGCCTTCTGGTTATGGCCTAACATGATGCCCAGTCCTCCAGTGTCTCTAGTTACAAGGGCGCTAATCATATCATGAGAGCCCCATCCTTAACACCTCATCTAAACTTAATTACCTCGCCAGAGGTTCCATCTCCAAATATCATCACATTATGAGTTAGAGCTTCAACATGTGGATTTTAAAGGGGTATAATTCAGCCCATAGCAAATACTCATAGGTGGTTGGGGATGAGGAGATAGGAAAGAGAGGATGGAGGGGCAGTAAGATGACAGGATTACAAAGAATTCATGAGGAAACTTTCAAGGGGGATATAGGTGTGTTATCTTGATTGTAGTGATGGTTTCACAATTGTATACATAGGTCAAAGCTTATCAAAAATTGTATATTTCAATATGCAATTAATACGAGTCTATTATACTCATATTCTACAGTGAAGCTATTTTTAAAATCTAAATCTATTAGGAATATAAATAGATGACATACAGCTGTATAGAAAAGAAATTAAAGGAATGACAAGCAGAGGAACCATGTGAAATTTATATCAGGAAAGGAGATTTAATTAATGGATGGATTATATAGTTAAATATAACAACACATGTTGTTAAATAATCCACATAGATTATTGTCAAGGACATGACCTATTTGAGGTGATGGGTTTAAAATTATTTTTGTTCTTTATTATGAAAAATAACTAGCTGACTCAAATTCTATTGAGTTGGAACCAAGATTGAGATTGTGTCATAAACTATGAACTAGGATCAATCCAATTTCTAGATTTGAGGTTCATTCAAAGATAATAAAATCAGATTTCAAATGGAAGATATTGTTTCAAATACTTTCTGACAAGATTTGCATGTTGTAATAGAAACAATGTCATCCTCACAAAAAAGTTTCTCATAGGTAACTTTTTGTTACAGACTATGAGCATGGAGAAGAAAAATGGAAAAAAAATCTCCTGCATGTGGAATGTGAGAGCCACAAGATGGCAGCATTGAGCAAGCAATCTTATTATTATTATTTTTTTTCTTTTTTTAAGAAAAATTAATGGTTTATACAGTTCACTGAGAAAATCAGAGATATAATTTACATGTTAGTGAGATTTGTTGGTCTCTAGCTGCTTATGTCTCTGGCCATTCATAGCCAGGTGGAAAGCATGCTAAGAGTTTTAGTGGTTCAAATCTATAGAATTTTATCTTTTTCTGCAGTTGTATTACAAACTTGTTATATCATCTAACTTGAGATGACTTAATTCTCAATATATTTAAATTCAGGAATTTCTTAAACAGCAGTAGTTACTATTTTTCTCTTTCATCTTTTTTTTTTCCCTTTACAATGCTATCCTCATCTATTTTTTAGTATATTCAGCTTAAAATGCTAACAAAGGATTTATTGAACTCAAAGACCCTTTGAGTAATGAGTCTTTCTGTACTGGAAGTCTTTTAAAAGATACATTTATGTGAAGCTTTCTTATCTCTTCATTCATTTGCCAGGTCAACACATATTTACCCAGAACCCAATCTATATGTAACTCAATGCTAATCACTAGGGGAAAGGAATAGTTAGGAAATAATTTGAGACTCATGTATAGTCCTTGAGAGGTTTGTATCAAAGTCTTCAAAAGACATTTTTTCTTTTATCTTCTGCAGTAAAAAAAATCATTAGAATAGACCTGCTTACTTATCTGAGTCTTTTTCTCATGTAGTCTTTCCTAAATAGAATATACACCATTTTGAGGGTAGTTACTATATATTTGACAGAAGTTACTAAGTATAGTGCTAGGAAACCAAGGGCTTAGTAAACCAAGGTGTTTTCAACACAGCTTCAGAAGTCTAAGGCAATTCTTGGATCTCCATATGCTTTTTCAGCTCACTCAAGAGAATCATATAGGGCAACGCCCTATATAGGGCACACTTGCAGGATGTGGTTACAATATCTTTTTTTATTATTATCATTATTCTTTAACAACCTGAGAAGTCAGCCCGTCTGAAGACATCCCGGGCATTTTCTGTGGCTGAAGCAGAGGGAGGCTGAGGAAGGGTGGAGAGCCAGCTCCACCCCTTTCTGTCCAGGAGAGCACCTCTCACTCCACCTCCAAGCTGCACAATATTCTCAAATTAGGGAGTGGATGAGCTCAGTGAGGTTAGAGTCACTTCCCATTCCTTTCCTGTCCCTTCACCCCTTGATGATGAAACAACTATTAAAAGATATTAGGCAAGTGGTAGGCACAAGTATTTTCTGTCTCGAAACCTTGATATAGAACCCAGACAGTATTTATTGGCTTGAGAACAGTGAATATATCTTCCAAAAGTATGTCTCTCATTTATTCCTAGAAAATAAATGCCCATTAAGAGACCGTAGATAAATAGTTTGCTTAAGAAGACATTTATTCCATTAGAATAAATTCCAGAGGGCAAGAATTTTGTCTTTGACTCACTTATCTATGTTCTAATCTCCTGCTAGGCAGACACCCAGTAAATATTTGTTGTGTGAATACATGAGCAAATGTTCAATGTCCTTATATCCATACTAAGTGTATGGAATTTAACCTATTAGCATAAAACTTTGCTTGAAATGTTTGATTTTTCAAAGTCTGAAAGGAAGAAAAAAGTGGAAAACAACAGGCATGAATTTTTCACTTTAAATTTATTTTGGAGGCTGTAATAGTGCCAGATAGCCAAAATGTAGATTAGATGCAAGATATCAATGCACCAAGATTTGTGTGTGTGTGTGTGTGTGTGTGTGTGTGTGTGTGTGTGTGTATGTGGTACTGAGGGTAGAACCCAGGGACATTCTACCTGAGTTACACCCCAAGCCCTATTTTATTTATTTATTTATTTTGAAACAGAGTCTCACTTAGTTGCTGAGGATCTTACTAAGTTGCTAAGTCTGGCCTTGAACCTGTAATCCTCTTGTTTCAGCCTCTTAAATGGCTGGGATTATAGGCATGCGCCACCATACCCAGCAATACACCAAGATTTTAATGAAATCCATTTTTTGGTTTTATTTTTTTTATTTTATTTTATTTCTATTAGATGGCCGTGTGTGTGTGGTATGTAGACACATTTCAATTAGATGGCCTTTTGTGTGTGTGTGTGTCGTATGTAGACCTATTTCTACTAGATGGCTGTGTGTGTGTGTGTGTGCGTAGACATATTTTTATTAGATAGCCGTGTGTGTATGTGTATGTAGACATATTTTTCTTAGATGGCCTTTTGAGTGTGTGTGTGGTATGTAGACATATTTCTATTAGATGGCCTTTTGTGTGTGTATTTGCGTGTGTGTAGACTAATTTCTATAGGATGGTCTTTTGTGTTTGTGTGTGTTTTGTAGACATATTTCTATTAGATGGCCTGTGTGTATGCGTGTGTGTAGACATATATCTATTACATGTCCTTTTGTGTGTGTGTGTGTGTGTGGTATGAAGACATATTTCTGTTAGATGGCCGTGTGTGTGTGTAGATATATTTCTATTAGATGGCCGTGTGTGTGTGTGTGTGTGTGTGTGTGTGTAGACATATTTCTATTAGATGGCCTTTTGTGTGTCTGTATGTGTGTGTGTGGTAGGTAGATATATTTCTATTAGATGACTTTTTTTCTGTGTGTGTGTGTGTAGACATATTTCTATTAGATGGCCTTGTGTGTGTGTGTGTGTGTGTGTATGTTTTGTAGATATATTTCTATTAGATGGCATTGTGTGTGCCTGTCTGTTGACATATTTCTATTAGATGGTCTTTTGTGTGTGTGTGTGTGTGCGAGTGTGTGTGTGTGTGTGTGTGTGTGTGTGTGTAGACATATTTCTCTTAGATGGCCTTTTGTGTGTGTGTGTGTGTGTGTGTGTGTGTGTGGTATGTAGACATATTTAAAAAATATTTTTAAAAGAAGGATATCAGAAGATATTCTGGTAGCCTGTTACTCTAATTGTTCCCAATTGCCCACCAATTTTGTTTCAGTTTCTTTATCTATAAATTAAGGATAAATATTCATAGTATGCCCCTGCTTTCCAGGCACAATTCTTTGTGCTAGGAATATATATCAGTAAATAAACAAAGAACACAAAAATTTTTCCTTGTGGATGGCAGATAAAAATAAACATAATAAATAAGTGACTTTTTTTTTTTTAGCAGTTGCTATGCCATGGAGAAAAAAGTATAAAAGTATACCATGCTAAGATGGATCAGGATTTTGGGGAAAGGTTGTATTTTTGTCTCCTTCCCCAATATATTATTATGAAGAGTTTAAAATATATAAAATTCAAAGAATTATATAATGAACACCCATATTCCATTAACTTACATTCTATAGTTGTTAATATTGTGTTATATTTCCTCTGTCATATTTATCCAGCTATTACTTAATCAATCCATCTTATTTTTAAAGGTAAGAACAACATGTAATGGACCCCTAAACATCATTAACTATATTTAATATTAAGGCTTTTATGTGAAATTTACATGCATTGCAATGCATACATCTTAAGTATACTATTCTATATGTTTTAAAAAATACAAACTCTTATGTAACGTAAACCCCTATCACAATATAGAACATTTTAATCAACTGAGAGAGTGCCCCCATGCCCCTTCCTCATTAATCTCTATCTCTACCTTCCATTGTAACCCCAAGGGAATTGATGACCTATTTTTTGCATGGTTGTCATCCATTTGAATATCTTTCTTAACTGTTTCATTATTTAGCTTGTTTTTAAAAAATTAAGATATTTATTTTTTAATGATTGAGCTTTGGAAGTTCTTTATAAATTTTATAAGGAAAAAATTCTTTATGAGTTTAACTTTATGACTTCTTTATAAAGTTTATAACTTACAAAGAATGCAAGTTGTTTGTCAGGTTATGTTTTGCAAATATTTCCTTTCAGTCTTTGGCTTACTTGTCTATTTTCTTAACAGAAAAATCTTAAAATCTGTTGATGGGCATAATATTTAGAATTCTCTGAAATCTAATTGATTACTTTTTTATGCTATTGTTGTTCTGTGAATATATCCAATAGATGTAAGTGTAGAAACGAGGAACCAATTAGGAGATTGTTCCAAGAATTCACAGGAGAAACCATGTCCACTCAAACTAGAGTAGTTTCAATGGACATGGCGAAACTGGTGAAGGGCCAGAAATATTATGAAGGAAGAACCAGTGAATTTCCCAATGGATTGGATGTCAGTGTGAGAGGAAGAGGGGTGTTCAAAATAACTCGTTTTTTCTTTTGGCAAACAGTTTAGAAAGATGGGGTTGCCATTAACTGAAAGTCATAGGTGAAATCAGTTCAATAAGACAAGATCTGTGTCCTAAAAGGCTCACATTTATAAGTGAGAAAGATCATTAAGTAACATAATCAAATAACTGAACCAATATGTTAAGTATTTTTATGGCAATTCTGTGGGAGAGAGAAAAAAATAGTATTTCAGTTTGTGATGAGAAAACAATGGGAAGTCGATCAATGTAATAAGAATAGATGAGATTTTTAAAAATTGAGAGGAAGGAAATCATTAGAGGAAAGATCATTATAAGTGTTAGTAATGAAAAATAATACTAAGGGCTTGGAGAATAGGACCCAGTCTGGTGTGAATAGAGTGGAGGGTTTGTGAACTGGGATGGGGCACCAGAGAGGAGGCTGTAGGAAAAAACATAATCAAGTTAAAGGGCATCTTATTTACTTGCTATGAGATTGTACTTATCTAAAAGACATGGAGAAAGTAGAAGGAGCTACTTTAAAATAGTAATATAAAAATCCTTAGGTGGAAAATAACCAGTAATTTGTTTGTTCTTTATTTTTTTCTATTCATTGTGTTCAGGCAACTAAATATGTTATTCAGTGTAGTAGTTCTACAGTATGGTCTCCAAAGACATTCTCTGAGTTATTTATCACAGTATTATGTTTTTAATTTGATAACTTTTCTCCCATGGAATGACTTTTCATTCTCTAAAGTAGAAAGGGGAAAAACACAAAGTGGAGGAGGCCAGTTTTCCCACTCATTCGGGTAGGATATTGTGACTACGTGTTTGGCAATGCATTCTGTGAACCAGAAATATTTTATAAACACTGTGACAAAGTTGCTGTTAGTGAGTCTCCAAGTCACAGTTAGTGACCTCTTAGCCTACAGGTTGAGACTTGGCCGTCGGCTGAGACTTCAGGAAACTGAGGAACAGTCAATCAAAACCATGAAACACATTTGTTTCTCTTACTGAAATATAAAGTGGAGATAGTCATAAAATGTTTGATGCTCTTTTTCAAGGGCTTACATGTATCACTTAATCCAGGAATAGTGTTGCATTTGGATCCCTAAAGAAACATACTTTCTTTGGTATATTTTCAGATTATCAAGTAGGAATTGGGGTTGTTAGAGGCCTCTAACTTTACTTTTTGAATGGTACTTAAAATGATTATTTTGTTTTAATCATGGCCAGGTTTAATAGTGAAGAGATATAGATTTGAATTCTAGATCCCCCTCTTACTAGTGGTTTGAGATTGGCTAAATTTCAAAGTCTTTGAGACTCATCTTCAAATTGGAGATGATAATCCCTTTTCTATTTTAGTCCCCAGTAATTAGAAAACCATTGTAATGCACTACTTAAATACAAGGTTTGCTAATTCAAATTACTGCTCCATTATATAAACAAAGGTAAATCTTTTGTGGTAAATGATATATGTGAACTTTAATCCACTTCTAAGATAAGCATTTCATAAAAATGATATATGAGTTAGATTTCTTGATTTTTATCTTGTTAACATTTTTCATCTACTCATATGAGACTCTTCCTTTTAGACTAAATAAGTCCAGTTTTTATGAATCCTTTGTGCTATACCTTTTGTGTGTCTGTATGTCTGTCTTTTAAGCTACTAATACTAAGTAGCTCAAGACAAAAAATGTTCTGAAATGGTGATTTAAGTTGTGGTCTAAGGTAAAGTTTAGTAAGTACTCAGGATTCCAGGTGTGGTGACATATACCTGTAATCCTAATATTTGGGAGGCTGAGATAGGAGGATTGCAGATTTAGGAGCAACCTCAGCAACTTAATGAGACCCTGTTTCAAAAATAAAAAGGACTAGAGGTGTAGCTTAGGTGTAGAATGCCCCAGAGTTGAATCCTGAGTACCAAAACAAAACAAAATTAAAAAGTACATAAAAAAGACCCTGATATCATAGAGCTGTTTTGTTATATATGAGTCAGAAATGTTTTAATATGTCTGGAATCCATTTTTGTGGGTTATATAAGGTAAAAAAAAATCCTTTTTTTCTTTCCATATGATTTCCTCTAATCTCCTTGATTAAATAACACATTCTTTACTAGTGGCCCAATGATTAAAAAATAGGTACGCAAGATGGACAGGGGTGTAGCTCAGTAGTAGAACATGTGCTTAGCATGCTCGTGGCCCTGAGTTTGATCTCTAAGACCAAATAACAAAAAGTAGTACACAAGAAGACAGGTCTATTATCACCAGTCACTAGTTCTCTTATAATTTTCAGATGCTAGCCGGGCGTGGTGGCGCATGCTTGTAATCCCAGCATTCGGGAGGCTGAGACCGGAGGATCCGGGTTCGGGGCCAGCCTCAGCTACCTAGTGAGGCACTCCGCAACTTAGTGAGACTCGGTTTCAAAATAAAGAATAAAAAATAGGGCTGGGGGTGTAGCTCGGAGGTAGAATGCCCCTGAATTCAATCCCCAGTACCGCAAAAAAATAAAAATAAAAAATAAAAATAATTTTCAGATGCTCACATCTCTTCGAAAGTATTTCAACTGGTGTGTGAGATGAATTTTTTTGTTATGGCTTCATTGTTATTGTCAGTGAGTGGGATAACACAGACCAGTAGGTAGTAAACGTTAGTGCAGCTCACATGTACTGCAAAGATGGCTCTTAAAAATCTATTTAAAAAGCCCTTTTGAGGGTCCTTTAACCAACATTTCATTCCCTACATGTATCAGTGGATTTTGCTCTTAAAAAATGAACAAATTTAAGCCCTTGCTAAAAAATGGAAAGTTCAAATATGGTTGTTTTTCTTTTCATTTACAAAGTTTCTGATTTCATTATAAAAAATATTCATGTCATAAAACTTTCTGCCTGAGTGGTAGGTGCTAAAAAAAGACTCATCATCATCACCACAATCATCATCATCCAGATCTTTAAAAAAATGAAACCACTATTTTTGTCCTCATAGCAAATTAAACATGTGATTAAAAAAAGTTTTGATAGAATCTATGATGATCATCTAGCTTCAGAGAAAACAGATGAGGTTTACCCTCCTAGAATATCATGGAATGAATGCAGTTATTGAAAATGAAAAACCAATGAGAGAGAGTTATCACAAAGGCCTAGTTTACATTTGAAAATGATTCAAATGACCACTCTATATATTTAAAAGACTTTGGTAGTTTAATGAGGATAAATCAGGTGTATTTAAAGTACAGTGGCATTAGTCACCTTTAGAATACAAAAGATGTAAGAAACAAGATACAGCTCTTTAAAAACAGTTTGAATTTATGCGTAGTTATGTGTGTATGTGTAAAATTATGCATAGGTTAAGTGCTTGCCTAGCATATATGAGGTCCTGGGTTTGAGTCCCAGGACCACACATAAAAAACTACGTCTAGCCGGGCGTGGTGGCGCACGCTTGTAATCCCAGCATTCGGGAGGCTGAGACCCGAGGATCCGGGTTCGCGGCTAGCCTCAGCTACCTAGTGAGGCACTCCACAACTTAGTGAGACTTGGTTTCAAAATAAAGAATAAAAAATAGGACTGGGGGTGTAGCTCGGAGGTAGAATGCCCCTGAGTTCCATCCCCAGTACCAAAAAAAAAAAAAAAAAAAAACAACTACGTCTAACTGGCACCCACTGTGTAATGGACAAGGAAACATTTGCATACTGAATATACTCTTATTTCAATGTATTGGGCACATGGGTTAACTGTTGAGTTAATGATAACCTAAGTTATCTTACATAAAGTTGTACAAGCCCATTTTATATTTCCATACTTACTTTTTTAAAATGAGATGATTTTTATCCCAAATCCCGTTTGATTAGTTCATTACTCAGGTACTAGTGTTCTTTTCCTTGCACACTGCAGTCCACAGTGATATTTTGATTTCAGTGTGCTAGTGCTTTATGGAAAGGGTATGTTTCTGTGTGTGATATTTTCCTTTTCATTATGTAATCTAAGAGGAAGTAGGAACTAACAATGTTATGACTATTTTTAATACTAATAAAGCCTTTTTAATTTTCAGTGCTAAAAGTATTTAATTGAAGCCTATTAGTGGGAATGTCTCATACTGGAGGAAAGTGGATTGAAACCCTCTAAATATGCAAACTTGTTGAGGGGAAGACTTACCTGGCTGCTCCAAAATCTCATTGGAATTGTTTTATTTCATACATTTTCCCCTTTCACTAGTTCAGCCATTTCTGACCATAAAATAGCCCATATTCTAGTAGCCATTAATAACAGGAATCAGTCAAGAGCACTTTGACTTACTATTTTGGTACAAGAAAAGAGTACAGATTTTACATCTTTCCTGGAGCTGAATCATAAGTGATTTGGCTATAGGTACTTGCATTTCATTTCTAGGCTTCTACATAAACAGTTTTAAAATGAAACCAGTTTTATTTACTTTTCAGACCACGTGGATGAGAGAGCAATATGCAATGGAATTGCCCCAGAAAAAGATGTAGATGGATTTCACGTTATCAATATTGGAAGACTATGCCTTGATCAGCATTCTCTCATACCTGCCACTGCCAGTGCTGTTTGGGAAATAATAAAAAGAACAGGTTGGTCTGCAGGACATGGGTATTCAATGGTGAACTGAGCATTTGTGTATTTTCTTGATACAATTATCTCAGTCCTGCAAAGGGACAGAAAAGCCATTAAACTTCAGTCTTTAAAAAGATATAAAGTTATAGAAGTCAAAGACCAATTCAAAATAAAGTAAAATGAATAATGTGTGCCAGGCTACAGCCAACTGTAGTTCCAACATACAGAAGTGAATTTTTCAAGTAGTAGCTATATCTCCCTACTTTTAAACTATAAATTTAATACATTTTGGTGGAAAGCTCTTCAAAACATTATTATGTTTTTCTTAGTAAAATAACATGTTGATCATATAGGAACAATCTCTACTGACTTAGATTTTCATTGTAAACATTACATTTGAACTGTTCTAGAAAGACTCTCAAAGACTCCCTGGTTGTGTAGAGATGTTGAGTCCTACATCAGTTGACCTCAGCTTATGTAGTATTGTGATGATTTTTCTGCCTCCACCACTGTCACTTCAATTTCTGATAGCATCTTCTCCTTTTGAATCTGTTGTTTTATAATTGAGAGACAATCTCCAAGAGAAAGCAGATACTAGAATCCTACTCTTATGTTAGTACTTGGAAAAAACTAATTCCCAATTTTTTTCATTTTACTTATGAAAAAGTTGAGTCTAAAATAGGTAGAGTATATTAAATCTACGGGCTTTATCTTTCACATCCTTCTAAGTCTGTAAGTTTAGCCCTTCTTTTCTATGGTGCAAAGTACGTGAGCTTTGTGAAAAATACATTTTTCCTCACTTTATTTTATCCCAGCTTTGTTCGAAGTCTGGTTGCCAACTAAGCTTGATATTGTTGTACTTGGCTTATTTTATAATTAGCAGTTAATATATTTTAAGGTTCTGCACTTTGAACTCTTCATGTGAATTTCAATGTTTAAAAGTAATTAAATGGCAACTTGAGAATGTTTGTGGTTTTTAAATGAGGACATAATCAGAGAGGATATGACAAATCCAAGAAGCATAAAAATAAATATTTATAAATAAATGAGTGCAGGCACATTAGGGACAAGCCACATAATCCAAATTTAATTAGAACTTTTTAAAGACTGTTTCAGTTGGCTGTTCAAATGCTTAATTTGCTTCTTGTTGATTCTCCATTTAAATCGAACTCTGTATTTTAAGGAATTGAAACATTTGGGAAAAATGTGGTTGTGGCTGGAAGGTCCAAGAATGTCGGCATGCCCATCTCCATGCTGCTGCACACTGATGGAGAGCATGAGCGGCCGGGAGGTAGGTCGGACCTTGCAGATCCCGTGAGTCTTCCAGTTTTCTTCCTTCTTATATCATCAAGTAAAAGCATTTGATAATGTGACTTCATGTACTTGTGGGCATGTGCAATCAAAGGTTTCCTGTATTCTTTATCTAATGGTGCAAAAGCCTTGAAAGTGAATAAAGAATTGGCTGAAAATATGTAATCCTTTTGTTCCTATTTTTTTCTTCTGATCTTATATACTTTTGGCTTTATATACTTTCTTTAAATCATTAACAATACAAATATTAAGGAAAGTGAATAACCACTAGATATATTAAAGTCACAATTCGGAAAATTCTTAAAACCTTGGAAAGTTGAATGGACAATTCCTAGTTTTGAAAACTACAAAACCCTACAGAAAAATTAACCCAATGTTAATTAATTTAAAATGATGAATAATGAGCCTTTCAAATCTTATTTCCCCTTTCTGTGCTTAAGGATTTAAATACTGCCAGAAGCCAATATGTGTGTGAATCATAGTAAATTAGGGACTGATAGTGACTCCAGGTAACTTTAAAAAGACTTTGTTTTGAAAAGCTCTTTGATAGGCCACATCTGGTAGTACAACAGTTTTCATGATATACAATCTGCCTTCCTAGTTTTACTATTCACTTCTAGCCTGTTCTATTACTGCTTACCTATCTCTTGGGGTATAAAAAATATGTCGATTCATATTTGTCTTTATATACTCATTTTTATGTTAAGCAAGATAAAGCAATCAGGAAAGTTTAACTAACTAGGTATACTATTTTTCTTGGAAAATTTTGATAAAGAGCCCACAAGTAGATTTTTCATTATTTTCAACATTTGGTATTCTTATTTTGCCAATAACATAATAAACAACATTATGTAGCTCTGTTTTGCTCAGTACTTTCTCATAAATCATCTTATTTTTAAATGACTTTGGCATATGCTCATATTATTCTCATCTTGTAGATAAAGGAAATGCACTTCAGAGACTTCAGAGGACTAGCCTCAGGCCACTCGAGCAAGTGGGGTCCCAAGCTGGATCCTGGTGCTGACTGTGTGGTTAGGAGCGTAGACCTGGTGTCAGACTCCTCTACTGCTAAGCTCTATGACCTTGGGCAAGGTCACTGTCCTCATCTGTATAATGCAAATAATATTAACATCTACTTCACTTGATTATTGTGAAAATTAAGTGAGATGTAAATATAAACATTAAATACTCTGTGCCTAACACACAGTAAATTAAGTTAATACTTGTAGCTATGGCTATGGCTTCAATTACTATGCTTAAGTCAATAATCTATAATCATGCCAGCCATAAAGTATAGTAACATGATCTGAGGTTAATGATATATTATTTTTACCTTTATTTGAAATTATTTTCTTTTACTGCTTGGTTTTGTATTTGCCTTTTTTAGACAAGACCTAAGTTTTTTGTTGTTGTTCTTTTGTAATAATTTGAACCAACTCAGAATTTACAAGAGCTTACAAAGTATTTAATTGGAAATATGATAATGTAACACTTCAAATAGTACCTTATAGTGCACTTTTTCTTATGGGTGTCAGTATGTTATATGCTAATTTCTTGATAAAATTTTAATTTTTAATTATTTATTAAATACCTAAGAAAATTAATTTACCTCCATTTAATTAAAATTAATTTACCTCTTTTTATGACCATACAGTAACTTAGCAATTTTAAACTATGTCATAAATATTGCTTTATATATTTTTACATATGTGGTTTATTTGTAGATATATACATATGTAGCAAAAATATAAAAATAAGCATGAGAAAGATAGACACAATTGAGGGTAGTAATGGCTACCATCTGAGGAGAGAATTATGGGATGAAAATGTATTAGTTTAAAAAACCTTAGCCGGGCGTGGTGGCGCACGCTTGTAATCCCAGCATTTGGGAGGCTGAGACCGGAGGATCCGGGTTCGCGGCCAGCCTCAGCTACCTAAGTGAGGCACTCCGCAACTTAGTGAGACCCGGTTTCAAAATAAAGAATAAAAAAATAGGGCTGGGGGTATAGCTCGGAGGTAGAATGCCTCTGAGTTCAATCCCCAGTA